>APFE030845325.1:273681-426702 GCA_000404065.3 Pinus taeda
ACAATTTATTTTTTTCCAATAAACTCTTATAAAGCTTTGAGGAGATTGTTTACGTATCATATGGTAATTATCCCTTCAAAGCTCTATCATAATTCTATCCTAAATGGGTTAGACACTTAGAAATATTTAATACAACTTAACATACATTATAATAATTTTGTTTTCTTCTTTAATGGGGTTGATTTTCTAAGGCAACTTTGGTGTGGGAGCACGTGTTTGATGACGAAATGATATGATAAGTATTTATGAAGAGGGTGGCATGGCCAATTCCATGCATGCTTCCTTAATTCTAACATGGTTCTTAATTTTAGAAGGAAGAAATCTCTAATATAGAATTTTAGAGAGGCAAAGTGTTGGTAGAACAGTCTAGTCACCCTTACTATAAAGGCTTCGCCTAGTCCGAAGTTTTTATGAGTCCATGAACGCAACTACTGGTACACTATGTGGTGGGATTCAAATTAGTGTTTAGGCTTAGAAGAGTTGGCTTCTCTGTGAATCCATAACTCGAGATTGAATTTAGGAAGGATGTTTTGTAGGTGGAAAATTAATTGTTGCATGCTTGGAGATAGTAGGATAGACGAAGGGGTTACTTGGCAAGGATTTGCAATCAGTTGTGGGGTTGGGAGTACGCAATTTGTGTTTTCATTGATGAGAGAACTGATGGAGCACCCTTGTCTTTGGGAGGCCTACAACAATTTGGTAATCTCAAATGTCCTTCCCTCCTTTTATTTTGAGAAATACATTGTGCTAGATGCATGGTTCTAGTCTTATAGCTCTCTACTCTAGAGGTATGTAATTTATGGGACTCTGGTTTTATTTGTGTTATCTTATCCTCAAACATGCTAGCATTTGGATGTGCCACCTTGGCCGGAGTGTAACCAGCGGTGGTTAGGCTACTATATTTTTTACTGATGAATTCATTTTTGTATGGTATGTCACCTCTATTTGTTTGAATCTCGTGACTAGAAACAAGATGATTTCTTAGTTTTGTTTTCTTTGTTTTCTTTATTGCGTAACAACTTGCTTGCTTTCTTTGGTCCCCTTCGCCACTCAAATTTGAGTTTGAGAGTGTCGAAGTGTAATGTTCTCGGTAAAGCTGTAAATATTTTATTTACCACTGTAAGGAAAACAAACTGGACAATATTGTTATTTTCTGTTTAGATTAATAATATTCTTAATTCTGAATTTAGGAAATGATTGAGTAATATCAGATTTTGTAACTTCTCATTAAGAAGTTGGAAAGAATCAGTTGCTGATAAAAAACGAACCCTAACTACCTCCCCTAATTGAAAAAACCCCAAGGAAAAGGGGGTGTGGGGAAGAAAAATCGTGCTAAAAGGTCAGACGATAGGGTTGAAGGGGATGCTAAGTCTGGTGAGGACCAGATAACATTGGCATGAAGTGCGAAACTTGTGGAAGATTGTGGTCTTGCAAGTAGGCTTGAGGGGGGATTGGGTCGCGAAGACGAATATCATGGATGGGAGGAAGACAAGCAAAGAATAAAAGGTGACAGAGCTCTGAGAATCCATTGCTTAGGAAATACAGGTAAGCAAAAGTTACGCCAAATTCATTATACAAAGAACTATTGTGTTTGTTTAAGCTGAGAATGTTTTAGAGGAAGCAGACTTCCACTTTACAAATTAACTGGTATAACCTTATTAGTAGAGTTATGTGGGTTGTTATTTTATGCAAATGGGAATCTTATACAGAAAGAAATTACCATTGGAACTTATTAAAATTATTTGTACAACATAAAATAACCTTAATCATGTGAACCAAACCACGGTAGAGGAGGATTGACCAGCCCAAACAAGCTAGCTGTGACCAGATGACACCAAATGAAATATCAGTGTCTATGCAGGCAGATAGACATTGATAATAGAGAGGTGTGGTGGTATATTCCGTGTAGATAGAAAACCATAAGAAATTTTCTGTGCTTAATGGTTGCACATATATACTTAACTTAAGAGTTCCATGGAATATAGAACAAGAATATAATTAACTTAAGGGTACTCTGTGTGAAAGTGAATCTACTAATGTAACCTGAGCATAATCTGAGTGACTGAGAACCTCCTAATTTAACTTAAGAATAACCTATATAAAAGAGTATTGTTAAACTTAGGAGTCCATGCAAATTTCAGACCTTGTGTGGAACTCAACTACATAAAAACCGGAAAACAATTATCTAAGTATCTAGTGCTGCAAGCAGAAAGGACCACATTCAAATGTGTGATACGTTCGGCATACTCAAACCAGAGAAAGAAAAAAAATATATAGGATATTGAAATTTCTGTGAACTGTAATGGGACCTAACTCTATAACTGCAAAGGAGGCGACATTGCAAGTAGAGGCACCAATCCGGTTATAAAGCCACTTGGAAAGTAGCCCCTTAAAAGAAAGGAAAAACCCTAAATAATGTTGAAAATGGAAACAAGAAATTGCTAAAAATAGAAGTGCTAAAAATAGCATTTTGTGTACCAGTGTTGGATTGGGAAATAGGGAATGAAAAATGGAAGTGCTAAAAATAGAATTTCTATTTTTAGCAGTTCAGGATCGATTCCTATTTTTAGTCAGTCCCTAGACTGAAATAGGAATTAAAATTTGAATTTGATATTAACAACAGTTTGAAAATTAATTAATTAATTCATCTTGAGTTAATTAGTTAAGGAAAATTAAACTTGAAGTCTATGTGAGGACATGCAACAGTTTATCTACTAATTGAAGAATTTATCCATCAGTTAAAGAGATAAGGATGAGTTCTAATTTGAGTAGTAATTAGTTGGCTCAGTTAACTGAGTCAGGTCCAGTTATATTTGATTTAAAATATTTGTTTAAATTAATGTGAGTTTAGTTAGTTAATGCCTGCATGCATGTAACTGTTGCACTTCAGATAACTAAATATTCTCTCATAAATAACTCATGCATGTCAGTTCAGAGAAAGACCTAGTTGAGATCAGAGGAGGGATAGTGTACTGGATGGATTCTTCCTATAAAGGAAAATCATCCAGGCAGAAGAATCAAGGTTCCTTGAGGATTGTGCAGTTTTACAGGGTGTGAGATCAGTGTGAGAGATCAGTGTTACACTTGGTAACAAGAAGATCACCCAGGAGAAAATGTGCAAGGAAATAGGAGGATTGTAGAGTAGAGGAGAAGGCTTAGCAAAAGTCTTGATTTCCTATAAGCATCTAGGAGGATTGCACTAAGCGCTGGCTAGCTGTGAGAGCTAAGGCTCTGTGTAATCTGCACTATATCTCCACTTGTATGATAATACAAAGATGGGATTTTAGGAAGGTTCTTTCCCCAGGTAAATTCTTCTGTGTTATGTGTGATTGATTCCTTCTTATCAGTTATATGTGTTCTTATTGATGTTGCAAATGGTTGATTAAGCTTCCGCTAAATTGTTTGTAGAAGTAGATCAAGTGTTCTGCTATAGTACATTGCATTACCAGGTGATCTACAAGTGGGAAATTTCTACATGGTATCAGAGCTAGTTGATTTGTAGAAAAAGTTCTACATTGTATCAGAGCTAGCTGATTTGTAGAAAAATTCTACAAAATTCTACATGGTATTAAAGCACAGGTGATCAAGGAAGAACAATATACTGAGAGGATATTTCAAAGTTTTGAGTTTTGGGCCGAGAGTTTCTAGAGCAGATCTAAAAATTTATGTACAAAATTTTCAGAAACAAATAGCATATTTGGATTCCTTGCGGAAAAATACCCAAAAAAAAAATAAAAATAAATAAACAAATAAAAAAATAAAAAAAAATTGGCTGAATCGAAATTCAGATGAGGGAGATATCGCTGATTTAAAATCATCTCTTTTTCTAAAAAAAATTTTGATGGCGGGAAAGTGGAAATAGATTGGTGTGCTAGCCAAGAACCTGTATGCACTTGAGGTACAAGATGCATGCAAAGCCTTGAGGATCAAGGCAAAGGTTAGATACCTGGTGATTGAGAGGGAGAGTAAATTACCTCTCAACATGCAACGCCAAAAGAAGTCTAAGACGATTGTGGAGGAGCCACGATTGGTGAAACAACTTTAGGAGGTTGCAGAGCAGCCACAATAGGGGAAGATGAGAGGAGATTGAGTAGAGACATCTACTCATGCAGATATCTCCAGTAGGGGAAACTTTGAGCTAGGTGGGCAGAGGGATCACATGCAGCCATACCTCCGAGTAGGAGGTCAGGTGATGTGGAGTGATCGTCCCAAGGAGGAGGGGCAGGATCCTTGAGGTACCCAACCTCTTTGATTCGACTTTGCTATGAGAGCCTCGATGAGGAGTAGAAGAACTGAATGATTGGGTAGAGACAGATGCAAATGGAATGGCAGAGAGAGCTACAGTGTAGGGAATCCCAGGACAGCTCAGAGCTAGCAGGCTATAGCAATGCGAGAGGCACAAGTGTGTTGCACCAATGCAGGGTAGCACAAAGAGGTGTGCAACAATGTGAGAAGCATGGAGATGTTGCAATAGAGCATAGGTTAGAGAGGGATCGCTTGTCAGCAACAGGTAGAGCTTCAACATCAGAGTATGTTTCTAGCCCAACAGAGAGGTCAGTTGGGAGTTTTTTTGTTCAAAGAGTTGTTGGAGCAACCACACATGGTAGAGGTGTTGCATGTAGAACATTCCGAAGGTACAGGATCGAGTTCGAGAGGAAGTCTTTCTTGTTGAAAGGAAGTGTTGAAAATGGCAACAAGAAATTGCTAAAAATAGAAGTGCTAAAAATAGCAGTTTGGATACCAGTGCTGGATTGAGCAACAGGGAATGAGAAATGGAAGTGATAAAAATAGAAGTTCTATTTTTAGCAGTTCAGGATGGATTCTTATTTTTAGTCAATCCTTGGACTAAAATAGGAAGTAAAATTCGAATTTCATATTAACAGCAGTTTGAAAATTAATTAATTAATTCATCTTGACTTAATTAGTTAAGAAAAATCAAACTTGAAGTCTATGTGAGTACATGCAACAATTTATCTATTAGTTGAGGAATTTATCCATTAGTTAAAGAGATAAGGATGAGTTCTAATTTGAGTAGTAATTAGTTGGCTCAGTTAACTGAGTCAAGTCTAGTTATATTTGATTTAAATAGTTTGTTTAAATTAATGTGAGTTCAGTTACTTAATGCCTGTATGCATGTAACTGTTGCACTTCAAATAATTGAATATTCTCTCATAAATAACTCGTGCATGTCAGTTCATAGAAAGACCCAGTTGAGATCAGAGGAGGAATAGTGTACTATCAATTGGATGGATTTTTCCTATAAAGGAAAATCATCCAATCAGAAGGATCAAGGTTCCTTGAGGATTGTGCAGATTTATAGGGTGTGAGATCAGTGTTACACTTGGTAATAGGAGGATCATCCAGGAGAAACTTTGCAAGGAAATAGGAGGCATGGAGGGTGGAGGAGAAGGCTTAGCAAAAGTCTTGATTGCCTGTGAGCATCCAGGAGGATTGCATTGAGGGTTGGCTAGCTGTGAGAGCTAAGGCTTTGTGTAATCCTGATGTATTTGCACCTTCATCTGTGAGGATTGTACTGAGAGCTGGCTAGCTGTGTGAGAGCTAAGGCTTTGTATAAATCATATGTATGATAATACAGAGTTGAGGTTTTAGGTTGAGGCTTTCCCCAGGTTATATCTTTTGTGTTATGTGTGATTGATTTCTTCTTATCAGTTATATGTGTTCTATTGATCTTGCACATATTCGATTAAGCTTCTGCTAAATTGGTTGTAGAAGTAGATCAAGTGTTTTGCTTTAGTACGTTGCATTACTAGGTTGATCTACAGGTGGGAAATTTCTACATGGCATCAGAGCTAGCTGATTTGTAGAAAAAGTTCTACATGGTATCAAGGCTAGCTGATTTGTAGAAAAATTCTACAAATAAAACCAAAACAGATAACAATATTGCTCTCGTGCCTAGATTCTGGAGGTTCCATAATCAGGGCCATCACGTAAAAGACATGTTAGTTTAATATTTTTTGCTAAGCGATAACAAAACAATTTATTTAAACCCAAATTAAGCACAAGATTTCCATAGCGAAAATTGTCATGCACATTTAAAATAAACTTTCTATGCAAAGAGAACATTCTTTTCCATGAAGAAAATTATAGACATCTAGAAATAGAAGTATCAATATCAGATAGGAATAGCTTCTATGCATAAAAAACAATTTTCCATGAAGAGAGTTCAGATAGAAGGAGAATAGTTGTACCATAAACATAAATGTACAAGACATATAGATATATATACCATGAGGTAGACGAATGTGCAAACATATTACAAAAAAAAAACGGAAAGCCGCATTGTTTCCAGCATAATAACAACTAAAGAGACTCCTGCTTTACAAAAGAACCGGACATAATCTAAGTTATTTGATACAGGGTCGAGGCCTTTGTTCACCATGCACTGTCTAAACTAATAACAATTACAGCTTCGTCATTAAGAAAAGAAAAACCTCCACCAGGCGACGAGAAAGATGGCGAGAAGCCCAACAATGGAATCCCATATAGTCCCAGGTTAGGGGTGGGAATTTATTCATGGAATGATAAAACAAAAACCACAGCTCAAACTCAAGAACCCTTCTCTACACAGACCAAGATAGACAGAGATGCCAAGGACTTACCCAGGAAATTGTCGAACACCAAGCCAAGTAAGGTGTCGTCTCATCTTCATAAAAATTAGTGTTTCACGGATTCACCACCACCCAACCTGCAAAGGGTTCCGAGTATTTGCATTAGAAAATTCAGACAAAAACAATTATAAAAATAACAATGTGTAAAAGCTATAGAATAACCATCTTTCACCTGGTAATGGGTAGGGTTTCACAAAACCCATGGACAAGAAACCCCTCATCCACCACTGCAACATGTCATATGCACCATGCTCACAGACCTCAGAACAAGCTACCTACAATCAGAGCAGGGAAGCTGAGCAGAGTGCCAAGGCAAAAGGTAATAAATGAACCATAAGACCCTGTAAGGGAGTCTGAAAAGCCACTTGAAACGCCTCCAGCCGTGTGACTGGAAACCCATTACTACCATCGTTGATGAGATAGAGAATCCTAAGGAAACTTGACTCAGTTGCATTGTCAATTAAACCGACATCACAGAGGGATTAATTACCAAAGGACCGATGGGTGATAAGCTCGATGCATGAGATAAGTTGTCCCATTTCGGTGAGAGAAAAACTTATTAGGACTGTAGTGAACTGACAAAGTTCATTAATGCCAAACTTAATAGTACAACCGTAAATCTAGAACCATATTATATAAACAATGATCATGTAAATCTAGAATCTGGATAAGGTTAAAGTTATATGTTTATCATGGACAGATAATGGTACATTTAACTTAAAAATAAAAAATAAAAAATTGTATTCTCTTTTTAACTTTTCCAAATGGAGTTATGACATGTGGTATTAGAGCCAAGGTTACAAAATTGTGACCTGTGGAAAATGAACCGTAAAATAGCTACTATTTTCTTATGGAATTCTAACTGTTGTTGATTTAATAATTTTATAAGTGCAGAGGAACCAAACAACAACAGTCTATAAGAGGGACAGACGGGGTGGCGCACAGGAATATGGCTAGCCTAGGGCCTACAACATTTCCAGAAAATAACCCTGAAATATGGGTGCAGTTGGGAGAGGAAGCTCGCAATAAAAATCTTGCAATACTGGAAACAATTCAGGAATTAAAGAGTGAGATGGCCCGCCTATAGGAGGATAATGCAAGATTAACCCTGGAGTAGGAAAAAAGTATGAAAAGCCTGTCTAATAAGCAGAATCAGTGCCAGACCATTCCCAGCCCTCAGTAGGAACGAATGTTTGAAGAACAAGATTATCATACAGAGCATGAAAGAATAGGTGGTGGGGAAGAGAATCGAGAGGAGAATTCAGATAATGCCTCTGGGCACCCAACATCAAAAAGACAGTGGATAGAATTGCAAGGGGAGTTCTGGAAGATAAAATCGCCACACTTCGATGGAGAGTTGGAAGAAGCAGCAGAAGCCTGGCTTACTAACATGAACAAATGCTTCTAATTATATGAGTATGATCACAATCTAAAAGCTCGGTTGGCTATCTTCCAACTACAGGGGAAGGCCACTTTGTGGTGGGAGGAGCTCAAGATTGTACGAGGGGTGAGCGAGCAAAGTATAACTTGGGAGAAGTTCTAGAAATATTTCAAGGAGAGATATCTGATGGAATGATTTTATGATGAGAAAGCGAAGGAATTTCACGACCTGTGGCTTGGACAACAAAACATGGATGAGTTTATCACCCAATTTACCTCTTTTCTACGATATGTACCCTACATACACGAGGAAAAGGCTAAGGTACAGCAGTTCGTCAACATTTTACTCGTGCTGATGAGGGAAATAATTGAGTTTGATAACCCAAAAACAATGGACGAGGTTATACGAAAGGCTAGGATATGCTACCAGCAAAGCAAGTAGAAGGGTGAAATTTTGGGCAAGAAGTGGATAGACAAGAAAAGTAGTAAGGTTGCATCAGGCAATAAAGAAAATTGGGATAGCACTGGCAAAGGGTTTCCTAGGGGGAAAAACAATAGAAATCTGCCTAAAAACTAGTTTGAAATTAAGCCACCATCTAAATCGAGAATCAACAAGCAAGCTGCTAGACTTGATCACAAGGGAACAACGAGGCCCCCAATTCAATGCTGGGGGTGTGGGGGACCCCATTATGTCAAAAACTATCCTCATCGAAAAGGCACTGATCAGGTGTCACAAATCCATGAAGCATCAACTGTAGGTGATGTAGCCCGGAGCATTCCGAAAATTAATGCTGCTCTCAAAGACCATAAAGCAGATTACTAGCCGACTATGGTAGAATTCGAAGGTAAGATTTTTAATCATACCATGTCTGTTTTAATTGAATATGGAGCTACATTAAGTTATGTTGGTCCTAAGGTTGTGGAACAGTGTAAATTATAGTCTGTCAAGTTTAAAAGCCCCTGGCTAGTACAGCTGGCAATAGGGGCAAAGAGACAAGTGTTGGCCAAGGTTAATAACTACCTTCTGGAAATAGCAGGATAGCCTTTAACAGTAGATCTAAACATACTACCCCGTGGATCATATGATGTTTTGATAGGTATGGATTGGATGGAAAAGCACTGGTCCATTATAAATTGTAAGACAAAAACTATCTACTACAAGAATGAGCTGGGAGAAGGGCAGGAGATGCAAGGCATCCCGAGGCCCGTACAGATTCGGTCGATAACCGCTTCTCAACTGGAAAAGTGTATTAGGAAGGATTTTCATATTTATGCTATTCAAGTTGGTTATGGCAACTCAAAAGAAAATACAACCACCTTGGAAAATAGTCCAGTTGTGCAAGAATTTGCAGATGTGTTCCCGGAGGAGATGCCCGGACTTCCACCCAAAAGGGAAATAGATTTTACTATTGAATTGATACCAAGGGCAGCTCCGGTGTCCCGAGCCCCTTATCGTATGAGCACACCAGAACTTACAAAACTGAAAATGAAATTGTAGGAATTGCAAGACAAAAATTACATCCATCCCAGTGTGTCGCCTTGGGGAGCCCCCATGTTGTTCATCAAAAAGAAGGATGGAACCCTTCGAATGTGCATGGACTACCGACAATTGAATAAGTTAACAATTAAGAATAGGTACCCGTTGCCTCGGATTGACAAACTATTTGATCAGGTAAAAGGGGCAATTGTGTTTTCAAAAATTTATTTACGATCTGGATATCATCAGATTAGGATCAGAGAGGAGGATATAGCCAAGATTGCTTTTAGGACCCGCTACAGACATTATGAGTTTGTGGTACTACCCTTTGGGTTAACCAATGCTCCTGCGACTTTCATGTGTTTTATGAACAACATATTTCATCAGTATTTAGATAAATTTGTATTAATATTTATTGACGATATACTCATATATTCTCGAAATATTGAGGAGCATAAGGAACACCTTAGATTGGTGATGCAAACCCTTCGAAACCATCAATTACATGCCAAGTACAGCAAGTGTGACTTCTTTAAGGAACAAATTCAGTACTTAGGACATATTATCACTAAGGATGGAATCAGGACGGACCCCGAGAAGATAAAGACCATAATGGAATGGCCAGTAAGGAAGGATGTAGCGGATATAAGATCTTTTATGGGGTTAGCAGGTTATTACAGACGATTCATTGAAGGATTCTCTAGGGTGGCCTATCCTATCACCTCCTTACAAAAGAAAGGGAAACTTTTAAATTGACCAAAGAATGCCAGAAAATTTTTGAATAGCTCAAGCATTTGCTCACCACAGTGCCTATATTAAGCATAGCAGATCCAAGTAAGGACTACGTGGTGTGCACAGATGCGAGTAACGAAGGGGTAGGAGGGGTTTTGATGCAAGAAGGCAAGGTAATCGCCTATGAATCCAAAAAATTAAAGGAACATGAGTAGAAATATTCCGCTTAAGCGGAGTTGGCTGTTGTTATTCACACCTTAAAGATGTGGCGCCACTACTTGATGGGTAAAAAGTTTCTTTTAATGACAGACCATCACGGCTTGACTAGTTATTTTAGTCAACCTCCCTTAAATTCTAGACAACCATGATGGGTATATTTTCTAAGTGGTTTTGACTTTGAGATTAAGCATCTGAAAGGGAAAGAAAACCAGGTAGTGGATGCTTTAAGTCAAAAGGTGCAGTGTCTCTATGAAATTTCTAGCAGCGAGGGGCGTACTACCTTCAATGAAATGATTAAAAAGGCAACATAACAAGATTCAAAATATCAGTAGATAGGACAGCAAGTTCAAAATTTAACCAGCAAAGAAAATCAGCAAGGTTACACTGTGGATGTTGTTGGCATGCTAAATTAGAGAAACAGACTGTATGTGCCCAATCAAAATGACATTAAACGCTTGATTTTAGATGAATTTCATAGAAGTCCTTATGCTAGACATCTAGGGTATCAGAAGTTGATTACTGCACTCCAGAAAGAGTATTATTAGTCAGGCATGAAAAAATATGTAGCAAAATACTTGGCACGTTGCCTAGAATGCCAACAAATTAAGGCAGAACACCAGCACCCTGTTGGGTTGTTGCAACCACTACCAATTCCGAAGTGGAAATGGGAAACCATCTCTATGGATTTCATAACAAGTTTACCTAGGTCAAAAAGAAACAACGATTCCATCATGGTGGTGGTGGACAAATTAATCAAATCAGCTCATTTTATACCAGTACAATCCACTTACAAGGTAGTACAAATTGCCCATATTTTTATGCAAAATATTTTCAGACTGCATGGGTTACCAAAAACTATAATTTCTCACTGTGATGTAAAATTTACCTCAGTCTTCTAGGAAAACTCTGTTTGAGGGGTTAGGAACTCAGTTAGACTTGAGCACTGCCTATCATCCTCAAATAGACGGACAAACCGAACGAGTAAATCAAGTGGTAGAAGATATGCTAAGGGCATATGTGATGCAACAACCATCTAGGTGGGAGGACTATTTGCATTTGGTTGAGTTTGCATATAACAACGGTTATCATAATTCCTTACAGATGAGTCCATTTGAAGTTTTGCACGGACAAAAATGTCGCACACGCTCTAGTTGGGGGGGACCAGAGGACAAATTAATGATGGGGCCCAAAATGCTAAAAGAGATGGAGGAAATGATCAAGAAGGTGCAATCCAATTTGAAGGTAGCCCAAGATAGGTGAAAAACTTTCGCTGATAGGGAGATGAATTTTAAGGAGTATCAAGTAGGGGATCATGTTTATGTAAGGATTCAGGCAAAAAAGAGTACGTTACAATAAAGTGGGTGCACCAAGCTGGCACCTCGGTTTTGTGGAGCGTTTCAGGTCTTAACAAGAATTGGGCTAGTGGCATACCAACTCTCCCTACCAGGCCATATTCGGGTCCACAATGTCTTTCATGTGTTAGTATTAAAAGAATATGTTTATGATCCCAAGCACATAGTCAGTTGGTAGGATGTACAGGTAAAGAAGAATTTTAACTAGGCCTGTTAATTAAGATGTTAAAGGAAAAAATGACTTTAACTCTGTTATTTCAGGTCGAACTAGAAGGAGAATTCATGGTCGAGTCGCTGAGTATACTCGAGCAGAGAGAAGTAATGTTGCGGAAATGAGTCATCACCCAGGTTAAAGTGCAATTGCAGCACTTTGGGTCGGAGGAGGCCACCTGGGAGGATGAACAACTCATAAAATAAGCTTATCAAAAGTTGTTTGAGGTTGGGAAACATCGGGACGATGTTTGATTTCAAGGGGGGAAGATGTAATGTCCCTGGTAAAGCTGTAAATATTTTATGTACCACTGTAAGGAAAACAAACTCGACAATATTGTTATTTTCTGTGTAGATTAATAATATTGTTAATTCTAAATTTAGGAAATGATTGAGTAATATCAGATTTTGTAACTTCTCATTAAGAAGTTGGAAAGAGGCAGTTGCCGATAAAAAAAGAACCCTAATTGCCTCCCTTAACTGAAAACACCCCAAGGAAAAGGGGGTGGGGGGAGGAAAAGCCATGCTAAAAGGTCAGAAGGTAAGATTGAAAGGGATGCTAAGTCTAGTGAGGACCAGATAGCATTGGCACAAAGTGCGAAACTTGCGGAAGACTTTGGTCTCGCAAGCAGGCTTGGGGGGATATTAGGTTGCGAAGACGAATCTCATGGGCAGGAGGAAGACAAGCAAAGAATAAAAGGTGACAGAGCTCTGAGAATCCATTGCTGAGGAAATACAGGTAAGCAAAAGTTATGCCAAATTCATTATACAAAGAACCACTGCGTATGTTTAAACTGAGAATGTTGTAGAGGAAGCATAATTCCACTTTAAAAATTAATTGGTATAGATTTATTAGTAGAGTTATGTGGGTTGTTATTTTATGCAAATGGAAACCTTATATAGAAAGACATTACCATCAGAACCTGTTAAAATTATTTGTACAACATAAAATAACCTTAATCGTGTAAACCAAACCACGATAGAGGACGACTAACTAGCCCGAACAGGCTAGCTGTGACCAGATGACACCAAATGAAATATCAGTGTCTGTGCAGGCAGATAAACATTGATAACAGAGAGGTGCGGTGGTAGATTCCGTGTAGATAGAAAACCATAAGAAATTTTCTATGCTTAATGGTTACACATATATACTTAACTTAAGAGTTCCATGGAATATAGAACAAGAGTAGAATTAACGGTACTCTATGTGAAAGTGAACCTACTAATGTAACCTGAGCATTTTAGGATAACCCGAGCATAATCTGAGTGATTGAGAACCTCCTAATTTAACTTAAGAATAACCTGTATAAAAGAGTACTGTTAAACTTAGGAGTCCATGCAAATTTGAGACCTTGTGTGGAACCCAGCTACATAAAAACTGGAAAAAAATTATCTAAGTATCTAATGCTACAAGCAAACAGGACCACATTCAAATGTGTGATACGTTCGGCATGCTCGAACCAGAGAAAGAAAAAGAAAATATAGGATATTGAAATTTCTATGAACTGTAATGGGGCCTAACTCTGTAACCATAAAGGAGGTGATATTGCAAGCAGAGGTCGCCAATCCGGTTATAGAGCCACTTGGAAAGTAACCCCTTAAAAAAAAGGAAAAACCCTAAATAAAACCGAAACAGATTACAATACTGCACTCACACCTAGATTTTGGAGGTTCTAGAATCATGTCCATCGCATAAAATACCTGTTAGTTTAATTATTCTCTGCTAAGCAATAACAAAACAATTCATTTAAACCCAAATTAAGCACAAGATTTCCACAGCGAAAATTGTCATGCGCATTTAAAATAAACGTTCAACGCAAACAGAACATTCTTTTCCATGAAGAAAAGTATAGATATCTGGAAATAAAAGTATCGATATTAGATAGGAATAGCTTCTATGCATAAAAACAATTTTCCATCAAGACAGTTTAGACAAAAGGAGAATAGATGTACCATAAACGTAAATGTAGAATACATATAGATATATACCATGAGGTAAGATGAATGTGCAGACATATTACAAAAAAAAAAACTGAAAGCCACAGTGTTGCCAGCATAATAACAACTAAAGAGACTCCTGCTTTACAAAAGAACAAGACATAATCTAAGTTATTTGATACAAGGCCGAGGCCTTTTTTCGCCCTGGACTATCTAAACTAATAACAATTACAACTTCGTCATTGAGAAAAGAAAACCCTCCACTAGGCTACGAGAAGCCCAACTAGGGAATCCCATACAGTCCCAGGTTGGAGGTGGGAATTAATTCCTAGAATGATAAAACAAAAACTGCAGCTTAAACTCAAGAACCCTTCTCAAATGCCAAGCCAGGTAAGGTGTCATCTCACCTTCATAACAGTTAATGTTTCATGGATTCACCACCACCCAACCTGCAAAGGGTTATGAGTATTTGCATTAGAAAAACCAGACAAAAACAATTATAAAAATAACAATGCGTGAAAGCTACAAAATAACCATCTTTCACCTGGTAACGGGTAGGGTTTCATAAAACCCATGGACAAGAAACCCCTCGCCTACCACTGCAACATGTCGTATGCACCATGCTCACAGACCTTAGAACAAGCTACCCATAAGCGGAGCAGGGAAGCCGAGTAGAGCGCCAAGTCAAAAGGTAACAAATGAACCACAAGACCCTCCAAGAGAGTTTGAAAATCCACTTGAAACGCCTTCAGCCCTCCGGTTGGCAAACCCATGACTACCACTGTCGATGAGATGGAGAATCTCGAGGAAACCTGACTCAGCTGCATTGTCAATTAAACTGACATCGCAGGGGGATTAATTACCAAAGGACCGGTAGGTGATAAGCTCGATGCATGAGCTGAGTTATCCCATTTCGGCGAGAGAAAAACTTATTAGGACTGTAGTGAATTGACAGAGTTCATTAATGCCAAACTTAATGGTACAACCGTAAATCTAGAACCATATTATATAAACAATGATCAAGTAAATTTGGAATCCGGACAAGGTTAAAGTTATATGTTTATCATGGACAGATAATGGTACATTTAACTTAAAAAATAAAAATAAAAAAAAATTTATTGTCTTTTTAACTTTTCCAAATGGAGTTATGACATGGAGGGGAGCAAGTGGCTTTGGTTTCTTAACCACCATCGCTTCACCCTACTTGTTTATATGTTTTTCTAATCATAAGAGTATGCAAAATGTTTATAGAGTAGTAGATCATGGTAGATCTATATTTTTTGCTATTGATTTGGGGTTTTAATCTTAGTTCCATTTTCCTTGACTCATTGTAGTGAATTGACAGAGTTCATTAATGCCAAACTTAATGGTACAACTGTAAATCTAGAACCATATTATATAAACAATGATCAAGTAAATTTGGAATCCGGACAAGGTTAAAGTTATATGTTTATCATGGACAGATAATGGTACATTTAACTTAAAAAAAAAATAAAAAAAATTGTATTGTCTTTTTAACTTTTCCAAATGGAGTTATGACATGGAGGGGAGCAAGTGGCTTTGGTTTCTTAACCACCATCGCTTCACCCTACTTGTTTATATGTTTTTCTAATCATAAGAGTATGCAAAATGTTTATAGAGTAGTAGATCATGGTAGATCTATATTTTTTGCTATTGATTTGGGGTTTTAATCTTAGTTCCATTTTCCTTGACTCATTGTTGGCTTGACTAATATATTTTCTCATATTGTTCCAAGTGAGTGTAGTCCATTGAGATTTTTCGATGCCAGTGTTCACGATTTAGTGGCCTATGCTACATTTTTCCATGTTGAAATAAGATGGTTTTATGTGGTTGTGAATTTATAGTTTTCCCTTATCCCGAGTCATTGAATTTGTTACTTGTTTAATGGGTGTTCTTCCAACCCTGTCATGGACAATCATGGCTCTCTAACCATGTTTCAATGGGTCTCCCAAGCATATTTGTAGAAAGAGAAGATATAATTCATTCTCTTGGTTTGGGGTTTTCTTCTTTTGTGAAGAAGAAAATTCATACCATTAAGGAAAGAGGGTTGATTGGTAAGTTCACCAACCTTTAGCCTAGTTATAGCTATGTTTTAGAATGAACCTCTAACATTTGGAAAGACTATCAATATGCTGACAATTTTAATTGTGGAAATGGATTTTTCTTTTATTTGTAAAAAGGGAGGATAGGGATCTGATCTACAAATATGGACATTATTTCATAAGCACTAAGGGAATGTTTCTCACCTACCAATCTTTATATTTTAATTCCAACATGGAAACTTCTTCTGCTCATGTTTGGATTAGATTGTTGTATCTTCCCCTTCTTTATTGGGGTGATAGTGTTTTTAAATCCATATAAGGCAAGTTCAGTTGCTCTATTACTAGTTCTCAACCCAAGGGAAATAAATTCCCATGTGCGAGAATTTTTGTGTTGAAATGGATTTTGCCAAAGGAGTTCCTAAGGCAACTTTCCTTGGCAAAACTTGGTCCCATATTCATGCCCTCGATTATGAACAAGTTGCTTTCAAATGAAATTTTTTCAATGAGAATAGGAACTTTAGAAAAAGGTGTCCAAATAATCCAGCATATTAGCCTCCTTCCAAACTTCTACTGTCTCCTCAAAGTAATGATGAGAAAAGAGTGTTTAAACCCATTTCAACGAAACAAAAGAATCATGTCTAAGAGGCCTCATTCCAAAATGTATGAATCTTGTTAGCATCCTCCCTCTAGTAATAAATATATTTTTTTGATGATAGATATGATTTTTAAGGGGCATAAGTCATGGTTGTAAAAGTTCAAGTTGATCAAGAAACTCCAAATCAAGTTCCTATGGAGAAAATTAATCCATCAACTAAAGAAGATACTTCATTTGTCTCCTCATGGGGTGACCAAGTTGTTCACACAATGGGATGTTATACCCTCTATTTGGTTTCGAATCCCACAAGGGGACATCTTTAGCTTATTGTGATAAGGCTCAAGGAATAAGATCCCCCACCCTCGTGGAGTCTCAAATCGACCTTACCCAAATTATTCCAATGAGTTATCTATTCACCATGGTTAAAAAACGAAGGAAGAGTCTCCAAATTACTCCAATGAGTTATCAATTTACCATGGTTAAAAAAAGAAAAAGGAAGAGTCTTCATCTACGAATAATGAAAAGAATGAAGAAGAGGCTAGAATGAAGGAAGGGGAAGAGGTTAATGTCTACTCTTGTTCTCCTTCATATTTTAAGTTGTTCCTCCATCCATTAACAAGAATTATATATGGTCAAAGCAAGAAATCCCTAAAATCCAGTGCTGAACATTCTTTCACCTCCATGGGTCTAGAGTGGCGCCAAGTTCTTTGACATATTAGAAATGTTTTTTTTAATCATTTTGTGAAAGCAATTTGTAGAATCTACTCATGTTCTCATGAAATAGTAGATTCAAATCTTAGGAGGTCTAGTATTGGATTCCCTAGTCCTCTTTTTATTGGGAGGAGGAGGGTTGTTTGCCCTCTTCTTTTTGGAATCATCAAAAAAAAATTCTTTCAAATTTTTTTGTTTCACTTAAAAAAAGAAAAAAGAGAGACTTAATATCCATAAAAGTAATTTTGACATCATGGTATTTGAGAGTGGAACTAGGTTCAAACTCTACAATGAATAACCTAACCACCATTCATGTGCTTCAATTCTTCTTAAGTTGTCCCTAATCAAGTAATATTATACTCAAATATTATAATAGTGTATCTATAAAATTTATAAATATTATTTGATCTAATTTTCAAAAAATTTGTCATACTACCAATTTTTTTTAGCTTTTTAAGTAAACAAACTTTTATATTTTAAAAGTTTCACTTAATACTTAGCATAGATTTAAAACAATAAAGAATTATAAGAATTCTTAACCTCTATAAACCATATCAGTTAGTAAACATTAAATCATAATAATGTCACATTTATTTTTTATTAAATATATTACTTGAAAAAATAAAGTTAATAAATTTAAACCAAAATTTAATAAACTAATATTATCACTTAGTATTTTATGTTAAACCTGGATAACTCATTACCAATTATATAAAAAACTAAAAATGATTATCTCAAAATTGCCATATGATAAGGTAATTTAAATTTTTTATATTTTAATTGAAATAATCGTTATAAAACTATTATTATTACTCATATTCATTATTTATAAAAACTATGATTTCTCAAATAAAAAAATCCATGATTGTAGGGGTAGACTTTTACTCTTCTAAAAAAGTGATTGAGTTTTAAATCATTAACCTATATTCTTCTATTTTAATTTAATTCTTATTTGGAAATCAAAATACATTTTAAGTTAAATATTATTGTAAAATAGACACTCTTATAATTTAATCATATTTTGAAAGTTAGATCTCTAAATGAAAAATAAAGGTTAGATCTCTAAATAAAAAATAAAAACAAATGACATTGCTCTATCATTAAAAGATTATTATTTATTCCATTTATTTTGTCGTTTTGTAGTGTATAACATTAGGCAAACTAGGAATTTGACTGTGTGCCATCACATTTATAATTATTCAACTTTGGAGCACCTTTTTGATCATGTGTCTAAATTAAATATGCTTAAACAGTTGAGTTATAATGATGCGATGTCAAGATTCCAAAAAGAAACGCCCATCCATCATCGTGGAATTTATTAAAGAAAATTAATGGAACTTTCGCAAATCATTTATTAATGGTCAAGCATGATACATTTTCAGAACGAACGAATGCTTTTGTGATTTGTGATATAATAATTAAGATTTTCAAACAAATCATTTTTTTTTGTGATTTGTGATATAATAATTAAGATTTTCAAACAAATCATATAAAAAATGATTAGGAGACTGTTTCGAATCTCAGTTGTTGTAAAAAAAAATTAGTGGTTTTGGATTCCTAATATTTTACCGCTTAAAATTAAAAGAAAAAGCGTCTTACTTTGCTTAAGAACCTTCGACTTAACGCAACATCGAAAACAATGAAAAGTGCTCCATATTAGAATTATATAAAAAATATGATAATACAAATGTTTAATTTATTTAAATGCACTACTCGGGAAAATTTATTATAAATACCATTTATAATTAAGAAAATAATTTTTTAATTTTTTAGTTCTACGTAATCCGTTTTTAACGTGGTATTAATAATACAATGACCAACTAATCAAAACTTTGTAATAACAGGTGGTTTACAGTATACGTGTGTCCGCTTACAAATAATTGTAAGATTTGGTATATGTCCCAATTCCTAATATTGGAATCTTTGTGATGTAAGGAGGGCACCGATGCTAAAGACAAAAAGGTCACGTACATGCAGATGCCAAATAATATCGTAATACCACTAACCCGGATCGTGCCAAAATTAACATTATATTATGACCTCTAAATATCATCAGATGATTCATGACAATTAAGGTGGACTGATTAGCGCAAGTTATCCAACTCAAGAGTATTTTATTTAATATATTAACATTTTTTTCATAATCTATATATATATATCTTATTTGTGAAATAAAATCACTATATTTTTTTAGTATTTTTTTTTTCAAAATCTAATATAAATTTAATACAAGTTTAAGTTTAAGTTGTTTAATTTGTAAAATTTAGTGGCTTTTGAGTGTTTTAGGTGTTAAATTCATTTATATATTCAAAAATGTATTTCAACGAAAAAAATTACAATCTCACTAAAAACTGTATTTCCAAAAACTCATTTCATTTATTACTTAAACTACTCCTATCTTTAATGCATCTATGAAGTGTAATGACTACAATGTTAATTTGTGTGATTGTTAAAGATCCATCTTAACCTCGGATCTATCAAGCACCGAGAGGGATCCAATCTCTCCAGGTGCAAACATCCTTTTTGAGTGCAAAACTTAAGGAAAAGTTTGCAACTCGAGAGATTTGATCCTTCTCCCTCCTTGATATATATGGATTAAGATAGATCTATGTTGGTTTTATATATATATATATATATATGACAAATATATCTATCTTAGGTTTTGATCTTCTTTGAGAAACATGTCTTATTATCTTAAAATAACATCTCATAAGTTAAGTTTTACAATATAACTTTAGTTTAATCGTTGTACTTTAATATTTAAAGTTTCTCTATAGTATTGTATTAGAAAAAATGGGACACATTATATATTTCATTGCTATAAATTATTAAAAAATAATTTTTTTTATTTTATTTTATATAAGTTAATTGAACTTTAATTTTTATATAAAGAAGGATTGAAGTTATAATAATTTATGTAGAATTAAAAATATATTATTTTAATTTTAAATTTATTATGTAGGTAAAAATGAAGTTTTTGAAAATTTAAATTAAAAAAATTATAGATATTGATTATTATTATTTTGTAATTTTTCACATTAATTTAGGTTTAGCATGGGAATAATTACACATTTTTTTCATATTCATAAGTAGAAAATACTATGGTATTTAAGGAAGCTTTCTTATTAGATATTGGATTAGTTTTTAGTTTAGAGGTGTCTAATAAGAATGTGTTGTCTTTTTTGTCCTTTAATATGTTTAAAGTCAAATTATATCTAGAATTTTATTCTCAACCTAGTTTTTTAAGTTATCGAATATGCTATTATACAACCAAGAAGTTGTACTTCTTAATTTCGTATGAAATATAAAAAATATACATTCTTTAAAAACAAAACAAAATATAAAAACATGATAATCACAATAATATATAAATATGTTTACTCTGGTTTTTTATATAACATGTTTCTGGCTGCTTCGTTTATAATTAAATTTTAATATAATGGTACTATGATATGTTTTTTATGTGACAATTTCACCATCATGTATCAGGATGGGTGGTCTTTTTGAAATTTATCATTTAAGGATTTTTCTTAAAATATTAGTTAACACTGTTTTTCATTCTATCATAATTATCATTTTAAAATTCAAGAATGTAAATCAAACTTTAATAAGATAGTATTATGATATATTTTTTATGTGGCAATCTCTCCACTATAAAATGATTTTTTTAAATTTACTATTTTAAAATTTTTATTTTAAATTAATTAACAAAGTTCTTTCCATTCATCAAAATTATCATCTTGAAATTCAAAAATCTAATGCCAAAATTCATTAAATCTCTCAAATGATTTTTTTTTTTAATTTCAATTATAATAAAATTTTTATAAAATTTCAAACCTAATCTAAAGTTTTCTTATACTTAAAATCAATCATAATCTAAAATTTTCCCAATAATGGAATCAATCAATTTATATCATTAAAATTGGCCTAAAGTTTAAAATCAATCAAAGACTTTCACTTCCCATGTCTCTTTATTTCATCAAAACCCAACCCATAAAAAATCAATTCAAATAATATCTCTTTATCCCGTCAAAACCCACGCTTGAAAAATTGCTTAAGACTAAATCATTGAATTGCTGAACCTTAGAAATTACTAGGTTCGAAATGAGTTCGTCAATACTCGGCCCCCCTTTTTGAATGTTTTAGCGTGCATGGCTTCCCTTCTGGAAAACATTAAGATAAATTAAATTTTATAGTTGTTTGGCGCACACCCTCAACAAATTAATACTTTGACAGCTGCCATCAATAAACATATCTAGTCACTTAGGACATATGGATGACATAATGCTACGATATACAGGATCATTCTCACGACGTCAGCCATGTGCGACGATCCAATGGTCTTCCCTTGTTTTCGAGTTACGTAGTCAAGACGTCTCGTGCTATATGGTTGTTGTAGGGTTACTTCATTATTTTCTTACCTGCCATGGCCCTGGTTAAAGCCAAGGTCTGATTTCGATATTGTCTTATCTGCCATGGCCATTGCTAAAGCCAAGGTCTGATTGCCTTATAACGAGCAAAAAATTCATCTTGTTTCAGAGCCCTGGAATTTCCATAATTCTTCAGATCTCTGCAGAGGAATAAAAGTCTGCAAGGCATCCTATTCTTCTTCCTGATTCTGCACGGGTTCAGATGGCGAATGTAAGCCCTCATGTGTTCAAATTTTAGGGTTGGATTCTCTGTTTTATTCCTGTTATGAGCTGACATTTGATTGCTCTGCAGAAAACTGTGATGTCATTGGATTTGTGCTGCGATAAATGCAAGAAGGTCGCCTTGCATTCTGTCACTAAAATCGATGGTAAGAACCCATGCGCGTCACTTTCTTGTTCGCTGAAAACAGATATAATTTACTTTTTTTCTGCGGATGTTCTTGAATGTTTGGGTGATTACGGGAATCGATTCGCCGTCAAAGATTTAATTTTTTGATGAAAACAGATTTAATTTACCTTTTTCTGCGGATGTTCTTGAATGTATGGGTGATTACGGGAATCGATTCGCGGTCAAAGATTTAATTTACTTTTTCTGCGAATGTTCTTGAATGTTTGGATGATTACAGGAATCGATTCGCGGTCGACGATTTAATTTACTTTTTCTGCGAATGTTCTTGAATGTTTGGGTGTTTGCAGGAATCGATTCGTTGTCGATCGATATGAAGGAGAGGACGCTGACGGTGATCGGAGATGCAGATCCCGTGTGCGTCACCAATTTGCTGAGAAGGAAGTTTAGGTGCGCTAAATTGATCTCCGCCGGGCCCGTGCCGCCTCCTGAGAAAAAAGAAGAGAAAAAGGAAGAAAAGAAAAAAGAAGAGAAGAAAGAGGAGAAGAAGGAAGAAAAGAAGGAAGAGAAAGCAGCAGTAGTGCTACACCCAATGTGGTATCCAGTGTGCGAGGCACGGTGCTATCCTCCATGCCATGCTTGTTCAAACAGGCCAGATATACTGTGGCCACGCTACCAACATCCGCGTGCCCCGAATGAGGTGTTTTATGTCTGGAATGAAGAGAAACAAGATTCTTGCACAATCATGTAATAATCACAGGAAGGAATCCCTCTGTTGATAAAATAAGAATTCTAAGTTTTTCTGTTGGAATATTTCAGTAGTATAAAGAATCATGTTTTGGCAGTTACTCTTGCCTGGAGAGGCAGATCTGCTGTTTTCACTGTGTGTCCTGATTAATATTGAGAAAAAGGCAGATTTTTGTCTGCACTGTTGTTATTGATTAATATTTAGCAGAAAGGCAACTTTCTTTGTAAGCTTTGGTTACTACCGACCCAATTGCGACATTTTTAGTGTGAGAGTGATGAATTTCTTCTATTTTCTTTGTGTGAATCAGTTTTCTATCAATTCATGAAAGGTTAGGCACAAACTTTTCAATAGGCGAGCGTTGAAGAAAACGGAGTCTGGGTCGAATCTGCAGAAATAAATAATTTGGCTTCAAAGATCTGGTGCAGGCGTGAAGTCCAAGTATCTTTTCCCAAACATAATAATATAATGTGGAAGAGAGCTTCTCATCCATCCATATGTGAAAAGATGTTTATTTGTTGTTGAGAAACTTGTCCTGTCTGTTTTGTTTATTGAAGAATCTGGCCCAAAAAGATTTATTTGGGGACATGTTCACTTGATTATAGAATATTTACAAAAGTACCTGCGTCATTTCATTCTTATAGTATTTTAGTAAATTCTGACTGGAATTGTCTGTGGGCGAAGATTTCGCTCCACAGTGAGTGAAGAACTTCAGTGAGTTATTTAAAAAAAAAAATTGAAATAAGAAATATTTTCTAATGGTAGAAATAGATTTAGTATTTTTTAAATTTATGAAACATCAAAAATTCTGAAATTTGACACGTGTAATCTGGATTTCCAAAAATCCCGTTATCTTGATTTTATAAAAAAACTTTTATTTCGAATAAAATTGTCGCCAGTCTAGACTACGCTATTCGAATCTATTTGAGGCGATTTGCGCAGTAAATAGTTTCTAACTCAATATTTATTTATCTCTTAAGGTCAACGCCAAAGAATTAAAAATATTATAACCACAGCAGCGTCATCCTTGTGGTCCCGTTACTCGAATCTATTTGAGGCGATTTGCGCAGTAAATAGTTTCAAACTCAATATTTATTTATCTCTTAAAGTCAACAACAAAGAATTAAAAATATTATAACCACAGCAGCGTCATCCTTGTGGTCCCGTTACAGGATTTAAACGAAGATAAGTTACAGGATTCGGGCTGAAATTTAATATACAATACTTTCTTTTTTTTCAGTGTACTATCCTGATGTTGCCTAACGCCCACTAAATTGTCAGAATTTCCCAATATTAGAACTTTATTCGTTGGTAGGGATCGCCTTTCTAAGGATTCATTAAAAGTGGTGGGTATGCACCAAAGTGAACCTATGAACTGAAAAAAGATGCCTAGTAAGCTCTCTCTACATTTGTTGCATATTCCAAATTACCATGTGGCTGTAATATGCTTATATTAAAGTTCATTGTGGAAAAAGAAAAAAGGCCACACAATTTACTTTTAACAAATAGCGAATTCAAAAACATAGGAAGATATTGAAAGATAGGGAATAAAATGGCAGGAGAAAATGGGATGTATTTTGAGGGCTTACGGTTTGATTCAATTTCGTATATTCTTAGTGATATTATGCTATTAAGCAAAAACTATTTTCCGTTAAGCAAAATCTAAACTCAATTTTAAACAATAAAATAAAATAAAATTTATAAAGTTAAAAACTGACCACGGAATCAGTACTCTCTACATCGTGTTTTATGAAACACCTAGGCCTGTTATTAAACTTTATGAGATTTATGTCCTTCAGCAATTTAATTTAGAATGATGACCCCAAAAAGGACTTTAACGACGACATGAAACAACATACTTTTAAATTTGTTTTGTCCAGTTAAAAGTGCACCAAGAAAGGGAGGCCACTTTGATTCCCAAAATGAAATTAATGTCCACAATATGTATTAATATCTATTATAAATATAAATATAGCAATTATATATTAATATATATCAGGAATGTCACATACACCAATAAGTAAAACTAAAGGATAAAGTTTTAAGGTTTTTCTATCTTTTATATATAATTATTATATGAAATATGAATTTAAAAATGTTAAAAAAATATAAAATAAAAAAATTTATAAATAATAACAAAAATATTTATAATTTATAAATAAAAATAAAAATATGTATTTTATATGCTATAATAATTTTTTTAATGTATATATATACATTTTTAAGCATTTTAAAATCAAGATTATTGTAGTCCAATAATATAAAATAATATAAAATAATGCCAAAGATGAATTCTAAATTAGGATAAAAAATTGATTTGTTAACTATAATGAGTATAAAGAGTATGAAAAGTATAAACACATATTTTTAATATCTCAAAATACTTATTTTTAATATCTCAACTCTAAACTATTGTAAGACTCTTTAATATCATTTTAAACTATTGTAACATTTTTTAAACTATTGTAACGATAAGTTGTAAATATTTTATTGGGCCGATATAAACTTATGGTGTAGATATCACCTAAATATTTTATTGCACCGATATAAACTTATTGTGTAAATATCACCGAAGCTCAGTATGGGGTAGATCTAGATCTCAAGTAAAAACATAAACATAAACTTAATGTTATTTGAACATTTAATCTACTCAAATGTGGTAGATCTCATGTAGAAAAACATAAACATGTAAATGTAAACATAAACTTAATGTTATTTGAAAATTTAATATAATGAAATGTAAAAACATGTAAATGTAAATGTAAATAAATGTAAAAACATGTAAATGTAAATGTAAATAAATGTAAAACGTAAATGTAATCTGAAAATTTAATCTAATTAATCTATGTCAACCATAATAAAAAACAATTCTATGTCAACCCTAATAAAAAACAAAGTGTCCCATTCTATTTATGAGGAAATGATTTTACTCAACTGTGATTTCGTGTCACAAGATTTATAGGTTTGAATTATTCCTTTGTGCATTTTGTTTCTAGATCTTTATATTTTATTTTTTCCATAATGAATGTAAAATTAAAATAAAGTTTAAGTTTTTCTATTTTATATATAATTATTATGAAATATGAATTTAAGAATGTAAAAAATAAAAAATAAATAAATTTATAAATAATAACAAAAATATTATATAATTATAAATAAAATAAAATATATATTATATGTCAATAATTCTCTCTCTCTATATATATATATATTCAAAAGATTTTAAAATCAAGATTATTGTAATCAAATAATATAAAATAATATGAAATAATGCTAAGGATGAATTCTAAATTAGGATAAAAATTTGATTTGTTAAATATATTGAGTATAAAGAGTATGAAAAGTATAAACACTTATTTTTAATATCTCAAAATGTCACTACCCTTACACAGTAAAAACAAAAAAATTTTAACTACAATACAGACCAACTTACTTATCACTATCTGTAAGCATTTAACTACTTATTTAAGGTGATAATATCTCATACATTATTATAACGCGAGATTAGTTCACATATTAATATATAGTGGTAATATTTCACACATTAATTGTAACCTTGAGTTGGCGGAACGGCCACATCACATCGGCGTTACTGCTACCACCTGGCCTTCGAACTTAATGCTAGCTGCTCGGATTGAGACTTGCTAAGTTGGATGGCATTCAACTTGCAGTCCGGATGGGGACAGCTGGTCTCCTCGCATATCTCCTCTGATACGATTCTTGGTTATTGAGCAGTGGTAGCTGGTGGCAGTAAATGCCACCGCTAAGCCCGTAGCCCCCTCGGGATCATACATGGAATGGACGCCGAGGATTGCATTCTGAAATTCTACGGTGGTAAACGATTTGTCCTGATTAAAAAGGGAATACCTAGGGTTTGGTCTGTCATTTGAATGGGTGGCTTGCGGGGCAGCGCTCTCCCGATGATGGATTCTTCCGTCGTTTTACCATGGCATACCTTGATCTGCTCCTGGTTCAGCTTAAAACATCCCGCTACCTTCACTGGGATTGCGGCCCACTTCGGTCGAGGATGATGCTAATAGTTTTCTGCGTTTGAATGGCCGAGTTTTCGTTCGACTCCAGGTAACTCTTGCTTTTTAAAATGTGACTGAGTTTTCTTCTTGTCTCATGTTTACCATGATATGATTAATTTACTGAGTGCGATGTGTGCTTGTCCAGGATACAAGGCGTGAAGATCTGTGGCGATAAGAGTTCACAGGGTTTCAATTTAATCTGCGTATCTTCGGGTGAGTTACCCTAGCCCAATGGCCTCACATTTTCTTTTAGCTCAAACTCGTTTCCTGAATATTGTTTCTCTTTATGCCAGGAGTTTACTGTGCTCCATTATGGCTTACACGAGATATGAAGCTCTCGGCAGGGGATTTCTGTCACTGAGGGTTTTGTTTTATTTTGTTAAATCCTGGTAGTTTATAATTTAGGTCATGGACTGGTAACCTGAACTTACTCGAGACTCCTCGAGGAACCTGTGTATGATGATGAGCTTTCATTTGTTCTCAATGAAATGTAGCCGGTCGGCATACTATTTATTCATACAATGTTTGTACATGTGTTCGGGTGTATTATTTAGTTCCAGGTCCGGCTGAGCCTAATGGACTTTATACTGTATTATACTCTGCTGTTTATATGAAATTAACTCTTTACATTGCATTGTCTGTTAATGTTAATGCGTCTGGAATTTGTGCGGTCTATTTATACTCTTCACTGGTTATTCATTTTGTTATATGGGTTTTCACGAGGGTTATACAATGTTTAGCATTCGCTGCCTTATATTGAGAAAATACTACTGTTTTCCCATTGAAAAATGTTCCAATGTATTGCGGTCATGAATATAAATGTCAGTTGCGGTTATAGTTACTTTACCCGTCGAGGTATCGATTCCTCTTACGGAATGCCTCCGTAGGTTCTTGCGCCTGATATATACATATCTATATCGATGACTCCTTTACCACAGAGGTCTGTTCACGGCTTTACGATTTATATATGTATATTCTTTCCCACTGGTGTTATAGACAGAGTTCAGTTAAGAGATTATCTACAATGTATGTTTTATGGTTTTATATATATATAGGTCGTTTACATTCTTCCATGATTGCTATAATAGGTTTCCCGTCTCGGGTCATCGAATGTGTTTAGTTAAATCTATCTGTTTACGAATCTGTACAAGGCTATGCCCAGTCACTTGTTCCCTCGTGGTATGAGGGCTGGAAGCATTATAAGACCAGTAAACCCTTCCGGGCTTTACAACTTATAGTATAGTTCTTTTAATGTTGTTGTACGTTAGTTAGCAAGTTACAATGAAATCTTGTTTTCATCCTACTGAACACTCTTCTGTTCGCTGTCTTATATATTGCTTGTACAGAGTAGCAGTATTTTATATTTTACTTTGACCATGCTTCTACGGCTATGAAGTGTACAGCGTAATTTCTACTTTGTTTTATATTCAATGTAGTACTGGTTATTCTCTGTTGATATCCTCTGAGTTTGTCTAGCGGTTACTATAAACTAAGGAATACCTTGTCAGTATTAATCAATAAGAAGAAATAAATGAACTACCCAGTTCACCTTATATTATTCTCTCATTTACAGTTAAACAATAGCCCTCACGGATTTATGAAGAATTCTCATTTACAGTTAAACAATAGCCCTTACAGATTTAAAAAGAACTCCTAAATAAATACTATAACCATAATGTACTTACCTGTACTGTACTTTCTTTAGTTTCTGATCCTTTCCAGACTGGAGAAACTCATTTAAAGCTTGTTATCCTCCCAACCACGAGATCAGTCATTCAGACCTGATTCTCTCCCCCAAGCTCACTTGCAGGCCACTGCCTTCAGCAATGTGATGCACGCTAACAGCAGTGCAGTATAACGCACAGCAGTGCTGGTGCTATCTGGTCCTCACCAGACATAGCACTATCCTCTCTTGCTTTTGTGCCTTCTTCTCCTTTTTCCTGTCTGTTCCTTAACAGCCCAGGCCTCTTTCCTCTTTTCCATTTCTATGGAAAGGAAAAGTAGTTAGGGTTGCCCCTTGTTTGTTGGCAACTGTTTCTTTTAATTAAGCAAGAGGAAGGAAATAACTTTTTCTCATAAAGTTACTTACAATATTACTTAATCCATAATTTTGAACTAATAACATTTCAACATTAACAAGGTAATAATTCCTGTTTCATATTTACCTAGCATGGTAATTTAGAAAATTATTCATATAACTATTTGGTCATTACAACTTAGTTTTAATATCTCAACTCTAAATTATTGTAAGACTCTTTAATATCTTAACTTTAAACTATTGTAACACGTTTTAAACTATTGTAATAGTAAGTTGTAAATATTTTATTGTGCCTTTATAAATTTATGGTGTAGATATCACCTAAATATCACCTAAATATCTCAAAATACTTATTTTTAATATCTCAACTCTAAATTATTGTAAGATTCTTTAATATCTTAACTTTAAACTATTGTAACACTTTTTAAATTATTGTAATAGTAAGTTGTAAATATTTTATTGTGCCGATATAAATTTATGGTGTAGATACCACCTAAATATCTCAAAATACTTATTTTTAATATCTCAACTCTAAATTATTGTAAGACTCTTTAATATCTTAACTTTAAACTATTGTAACACTTTTTAAACTATTGTAGTAGTAAGTTGTAAATATTTTATTGTGCCGATATAAATTTATGGTGTAGATATGGGGTAGATCTACATTTCAAGTAAAAACGTAAACATAAACTTAATGTTATTTGAAAATTTAATCTAATGAAATGCGGTAGATTTCATGTAAAAAAACATAAACATGTCAATGTAAATGTAAATAAAATATCTCACCTAAAAACATAAACATGTAAATGTAAACATAAACTTAGTGTTATATGAAAATTTAATATAATGAAATGGGTAGATCTCATGTAAAAAACATGTAAATGTAAATGTAAATAAAATATCTCACCTAAAAAAATAAACATGTAAATGTAAACATAAACTTAGTGTTATATGAAAATTTAATATAATGAAATGGTAGATCTCATGTAAAAAATATGTAAATGTAAATGTAAATAAATGTAAAAACATGTAAATGTAAATGTAAATAAATGTAAAACGTAAATGTAATGTGAAAATTTAATCTAATTAATCTATGTCAACCCTAATAAAAAAAAAGTGTCCAATTCTATTTATGAGGAAACGATTTTAGGATTTGTGCGAAATGGGAAATGATTTCAATGTGAGAAAGAACTGTGATTTCGGTGTGAGAAGGGTTTTATTTCTAGGTCTTTATATTTTGTTTTTGTCATAATGAATTTCGGCTCACAATAAAAATTTTGGTTGTCTTTATATTTTATCTTTTTCATAATGAATTTTTTGGCTGTCTTTATATTTTATCTTTTTTCGTAATGAATTTTGGCTCACAATAAAAATTTTGGTTGTATTTATATTTTATCTTTTTCATAATGAATTTTGGTTCACAATAAACATTTTGCCCCAAGGCCTGCAAATTTGTTCATTCAAAATGGATGAATTTTAAAAGTAATCAACCAATTCCAATTTTAAAGGAAAAAATATAATTAATAGCTATTATTTTACCAAACATCGCATAAAGATAATTTAATGCAATCTAAATAGTAGGAAAAAATAAAAAATAAAAATAAAAATATCGTAGACTTCACCTTAAATGTTCAAGATTTAATATAATTATTTGTACACTATGAACCAAATAATTAATTAATAATGTTTAATGCAAATACCATGTGCCAAATACCATAGGCCAAATAATTAATTGAAAAAAACCATCGGCCAAATAATTAATTGAAAAAAAACATTATTAAACATTATTATGAAGTTTATGGGCCAAATACCATGGGCCAAATATCGTTTAATGAAATGTTTAATATACCATGGGCCAAATATCGTTTAATGAAATGTTTAATATACCATGGGCCAAATACCATTTAATGCAATGTTTAATATAATTATTGGTAGACCAACCTAGATTCAAATATTAAATGTTTGTGTTTCATTCTCCATGTTCCCATGAAATAACATGAGACAAATAATTATTAATACCATCGGCCATATACCAAATTTATAAAAGAGCTATGGTAAATAAATAAATATAAAAGTGGTATAAAGAGGTATGATAAATAAATAAAAATATGTCAAATAGGATTATAAATCAACATCTAATTACATACCAAGTCTATGGGGCAAATACCATGGTAAATAAAAGGGGAGTCTATGGGGCAAATACCATGGTAAATAAAAGGGGTATGATAAATAAATAAAAATACAAATAAACCAAAGGTATGGTAAATAAAGAAAACCTGTTTTTATATTTACTCCATAATCCTCTTTATACTTACTAACACTCAAAAAATAGGTTTTATTTAGGTGATTCTATGAGCCAAATACCATGGGCCAAATTAATTTTTTTTCTAAGTAAAGACTAATTCTATTAAGAGAAAATGAAAATAAAGTTACAAAGAGGCAGAGGCCTCAGACAAGAGCATATGAATGCTTTCCAGAGAGACTGAACCATCCCAAACTTGGGAAAAGACCATTACAGTGATGCATAAACCAACCATAGAAGCCTGACATAGACTGGTAAGCCATGGAGTAGAAATAGGATAAACCCTTAGAGACATCGAAAAAGCCAAGCCTATAGATAGCAAAATTGTACATGTTAGCCAGGAGACCATTAACTATAGAGCTAAAAAGACATAGAACCAGATTGCCTAACCACCTAAGCAGAACCAGAATCTTAAACTTCCGAGCCACAAAGACATGGAACCAGTTTGCCGGACCACTGATACAGAGCTTGAACATGAGAAAACAGAAGAGACCGAACCTGACCCATGACCTAAAGGAAAATTCTGAGCAGACGGGAAGGAGACCAGGTGGCATCACATAGGGATGTCTTGGTCCAACGACTCCTCGATGACAGGGCATGCATTGTCATGCCGGAAAACACCATCATGTTCCATATCTCCCACACCGCTGCCATTTGGAGGAAACGACTCAGGACGGGTGCCACTGGAGCTAGCAGCGAAAGCCATTGAAACATTGACTGCAGGAGGGTTGCCACCAGGTGTCTGCGAAGCACTAGGATTAACCCCCTCACCATGCGAAACACCACACCCCTCCACCTTACCATCATCTACAAAAGTCTGTCCAGAATAGCTGCACATCTAAGAGATCCTTGAGGATGCTCTACTACATTATGCACCGGAGGCCGAACCATAGCTTCTTCCTCAGAGAAAATTATGGTAATATTAGCAGTAATGATGGGCTTATTCAAGCTGCTCTGAAATTTGAAGTGGGTAGATTGAAATGCATTGTGTGGGAAGGGATTTCTAGCAGGGCTGGACGAGGGAGAAGGCGCTTGGGATGAAGGCGGAGAAACATGGGGCGAAGGCTGATCCACAAAATGAGCTGTTCGAGGCCGCGCATGACCACCCCTGTTTCCGCCATGACGACTTCTCATTCTATGCCAGACCATGATTAGGTGACAAGGGGATAGCACAGAAGTGCAGAAACCTTTAGGATAATGCCGGGATCTGAACTCAGAGAATGAATTCCTACAGGGGAATCCAGCAGGAGGCAAACAACAAATATTAGATGGGGCACAGGAAATGGAATTGAAAGCCGAAAACTCCATGATAAAACCATCTCCTACAATGTCTCGGCAGATGTGAGCATTAATATCAATCTGCATTTAGATCTGTTCGCACCTGAAATGAACCATCATGAGCTAGGTAAGGTCGTGGGGATTAGCGCTAGCTAGCAGTTGGCATGGCCGAGCACCAACGCTCATTAAAATCTCCATTAATGCCTTCTGAAATCACCTGCATTTGGGTTGGGCCAAATTATTATTAATACCATTCAAAAAAATATTATTAGCCCTAATATTAATATTAAACAATTATTATTATTAGTAGTATTAAATCTAATATTCATATTAGTATATTATAATATTCATATTATTAAATTTAATAACTTTGGATTAATACAATTAAAATTGTTATATTAATAATATTTTATTAAAATATCAATGATATGTATTAACTCTAGATATATATGGGAGGGAAGAACAAAGACATAGAGTGATAGGGGGAGTGACAAGGGAGAGATGGAGATAAACTTAAGGATAGGGGAGAGGAGGAATAAGAGAGACACAAAGATGGAGGGGGAGAGAAAAGGAGAGAGGGAGGGAGGGGAGAGGAGGAATGAAGAGAGAGAGAGAGAGAGAGAGAAAGATGGGGGAAGAGAGATGAAGGTAGGAGATAAAGGGAGAGAGAGGAAGGATGAGAGAGATGGATTGCAAGAGAGGAGGAGAGATGGAGGGAAGAAGAAAGACATAAAGAGTGAGAACTGGAAAGAGAGGGAGTGACATGGGAGAGATGGAGAGAGAGAGTATGTTTAGGGGTGAGATAAAGAGACAAAGAAAGAGAGATAGAGAGAAAGGGGGAGAGAAGGAGAGAGGGAGGGATATAGTAACATAGTTGGAGAGAGAGAGAGAGAGAGAAAAGACTTGAGAGAGAGGAGGAGAGTGATGGGGGAAGAGAGAGGATTGGAGGGAAAACTGAGAGAGTGATGGGGAAGAGAGGGAGGTAGGAGAGAAAGGGAGAGAGAGGAAGTATGAAAGAGAAGACTTGATAAAGAGGAGGAGAGAGGGAGGGAAGAAGAAATACTGAGAGTGAGAAGTGGAGAGAGGGGGGGAGTGACAAGGGAGAGATGGAGAGAGAGTGTGTATGTCTGGGGGTGAGATAAAGAGACAAAGGAGGAGAGATGCAGAGAATGTGGGAGAGGAAGAGAGGAGAGAGGGAAGGATATAGTAACAAAGTTGGAGGGTGAGGAGAGAGAGAGAGAGGGAGAGGATGTGAGAGAGTGGAGAGAGGGGGGGAAAGAAAGGTGGAGTTGGAGGGGGAGAGAGGGGGAAGAAATATGGAGTGGGAGGGGGAGAGAGGGAGGTAAAATAAAGAAAATAGAGAGAGAAAGGCTTGGAGAAGAGAGAGGGAGTGATAAGAAAAAAGAGATGAGAGGGAGGATAGAGAGTTGGTAATATGGAGTGAGGAGCGTGTGTGTTTGTGGGCTGAGATAGAGAGACAAAGAAGAGGCTGGAGGAAGATATATATATATATATATAATATATAGTATATATAAATATTATATATATATATATATATATATTATATGGAGGGGGAGAGAGGGAGGTAAAGAATAAAGAAATAGAGAAGAGAAAGTGGAGAAAGAGAGAGGAGAGTGTAAGAAAAATGCAAGAGAGAGGGTGAGAGGAAACAAGAGGGAAGAGAGATAGAAGCAGGGGAGAGGGAGAGAAGGGGAAGAGAGAGAGAGGGAGGGAGAGGAGGGAGGGATAAATAGATAGATGGGAGAAAGAGAGTGTATGTTTTGGGGGTGATATAGAGAGAAAATGGGAGATAGAGATACAGATGGAAAGTGAAGAGAGGGAAGAAGAGAGAGATGGAGAGAGAGGGAGGGATGGGGAGATTGGTAGATATGGAGTGAGAGAGTGTGTGTGTTTGTGGGGCTGAGATAGAGAGACAAAGAATGAGAGATGGAGGAAGATATATATATATATTATATATATATATATATATATATATTATATATATATATATATTATATATATTATATATATTATATTAGAGAGGGAGAGAGAGGGAAGAATATTTACTGCACTAGATGCATTGATTTTAGTGTAGACGTTGATTTCTAATGATATTTGATTTCTTGCACTAGATGGATTGATTTCAATGTAGATGATTTCTAATCCTATTTGATTTCTTTCACTAAATGCATTGATTTCAGTGTAGATGTTGATTTCTAATCCTATTTGATTTCTTGCACTAGATGCAATGATTTCAATGTAGATGTTGATTTCTAATAATATTTGATTGCTTGTACTAGATGCATTAATTTCAATGTAGGTGATTTCTAATCCTATTTTATTTCCCACATTAAATGCATTAATTTCAGTGTAGATGGTGATTTCTAATCTTATTTGATTTCTTGCACTAGATGCATTAATTTTAGTGTAGATGTTGGTTTATAATCTTATTTTCTTACTTTCACTAGATGCATTGATTTTAGTGTAGATGTTGGTTTATAAACCTATTTTCTTAATTGCACTAGATGCATTGATTTGAGTGTAAATGTTGTTTTCTAATCGTATTTGATTGCTTGTGTTAGATGCATTGATTTCAGTGTAAATGTTGTCTTCTAATCTTATTTGATTTCTTGCATTAGATGCATTGATTTCAGTGTAGATGTTGATCTCTGATTGATCTAACTGGATGTATGACGGTACATTAATTTTAAAGTGATTGGATTAATATTGTTCATTGATTTCAGTGTAAATATAAAAAATTATTGACTATGTACATTGAATTTTTTGTTATATTATTAATATTGGAGAGAAAGAGAGACAAGGTATGATGTTTACTACAATATCTCAAGCTAACGATTTAGATGGTTTAAGATTTAACCTATCCTTTTCATATAATTAATATGAAAAGACGGTAAAAGTAACAAGGGTTACAATAAGAATAGTAGAAGAAAATAGTTTGATATTAATCATAATGAAGACTATTTGTAATATACTATATTCTTATTATTCACATTTTCTATCATTCGACACTATTACATTTTCACTTTACATTCAAAATTTTTATTTCATCATTTTTCATCATTAAAGTTATTCACAATATTTATCATCTCAACAAATTAAGGTAACTAAGAAAATTTAAAATTAAAATGACTAGATTAATCTAAGACATATTTAGCATATTTAAAATGATTATATTAATATTAGATGATTTTACATATTATTGATAAAATCAATCATTTGTTAGATTTTCTAGAAAATGTTTATTTTATTTTTATATAAATAACATTAACCCATAAAATCATGGGGAAAGTGCTAAATGAGAGTTTCACTTACCAGAGTAGACAAATATTCCTCTCCCTAGAGATAAATTGGGGAAAAAGGAGCCAAGAGAGTGAGAGGGAAGAAAACTTGAGGTAACCTTCAGAACTTGGTTCCTAGTTGGAGGAGGACCAAGAGAGGATAATGAAGTTGTAAGTTTCTAAACCTCAGACAGGACATTTTGAGGGGAGGCAGGATGCTGCCAAGAGAATAATTCTTGAGTTGGTTGGCCAGTGGAATCCTAAACTATAGCCTGGTGCTCAGTGAGTTGGTTGCCTAGTGAATACCGTACTCATTGGTTGGGTGGAGAACTCCCTTTCTCGGTGATCCCTTTCTTGGTGATTTTGTTGATGGTTGAGATATTTGATGAAAATATAAGTATTTTGTTTTGTTGTACATTATTTATTCTATATAATGAGTATATTTTTTTCTTTTTCTTTTTTTTTTATTGATGAATATGTTTTTAAGAAAAAAGAAATTTTGTTCAATATGTATCAATTGTAATTTCTATCTCAGATAATTTACAGAAATTTGAACCCAGGTTAGTTACCTAGCTGAGTTGGCTAACCAACAGCCTAGGAGAACAATCATGAGTTTAGAAAGAATGTGGGAATAATTAGGGCAGGTCCAGGGGTTAGGTCTCGCCCAGAAATTCTAGAATAGTAAGACAAAAAATCATAAAGGGATAAGAAACAATAGATACTAGTTACTATAAATTAAATACTGTAAATTGAGTATGTAAGTTGAACTCCGTAAATAAACAAACCGTATGTAATAGACCAATAGCAATATTCATCTCTTCTAACACTAACATATTATAGTAGTGATTATATTCCAAATTAACACAACCCAAAATGAGTACAATGTGTAACCATAAATTAAGTATTTAAATAGACCAATAGCATTATTCATCTCTTCTAACACTAACATATTATAGTATTGACTATATTCCAAATTAACACAACCCAAAACAAGTACAATGTCTAACTATAAATTAATTATGTAAATTGAACTCTATAAATAAACAAACCGTATGTAATAAACAAATACCAATATTTATCTCTTCTAACACTAAAATATTATAGTAGTGACTATATTCTAAATTAACACAACCCAACACAAGTACAACGTGTAAAATTGCTATAGTAATAACAACAACATAATGTTGTATAATTTCTAGAGTTGGACAGTGTTGGAAAGGCAGAGGAGCTTAAACACAAATTTCATACACAAAACACATGAGTTGCGGCTCTTTTATTGATCAAACAAAACTTGATTCTTACAATGAACCTGATGAAGGGTATTTAAACCTTTTCAACTAGCCACTCGCCTAAAATATCTTAACATGCAACCACACACTTAATTCAAGTATGACCTAACTCAACTTGACTTAATGATTAAATAATCAGCACTCAACACTCAGTTAACTAACTCTCTAATTTTAGGTGACTCTTCATGCGGGAGTAATTAGCTTATTTTAACACTCCCCCTTAATTATGAATGCTAAAATAAAACTAACTCATAACAAATCAAACATGCTTTCTGATCTATGTCTTAGCTAGGCTTACAACACCCAAATTTCTTCTATGAAACTCAAACACATCTTTTGTTAATGATTTAGTAAATATATCAACCAATTGATCACTAGATTTACAAGGCTTCAAGTGAACTTCTCCATTGCCCACAAGTTCTCTACGAAAGTGATATCTAGTGTCACTATGCTTTCTCTTTTGATGAAACACACTATTCTTGGATAGTGCAATCATTGAGGCGTTGTCACAATATCTTTTTGTTGATCCTTCTTGTTTCTTCTTGAGTCCATCAAATACTCTTCTTAACCAGACTTCTCGACATGTTGTTAATATTGCTGCTACATATTTTGCTTCTGGTTACGAAAGTGTCACAATAGGTTGCTTCTTAGATGCCCATGAAATCACACCTGAACCAATATGGAACACATAACCAAAAGTGCTCTTCCTATCAACCAAACTACCAACAAAATCACTATCTGTATATCCAATCAAATCCTTCTTTTATGTGTTTTCATACATTATGCTACAATCTTTGGTTCCTGCTATGTATCTCATAATTCCTTTTCCTAGACTCCAATGTGTGTCTTTTGGAGTCTCCATAAATCTGTAAATCAAACTCACTCCTTGCATAATATCTCGTCTTGTAGCTGTGAGATACATGACACTGCCAACCAATATTTTGAATAGAGTTGGATTGACATCTGATCCTTCATCATTCTTGCTTGACTTTGTACCTGTTACAACTGGTGTAGGGAAATGTTTGCAATTCTCCATCCTGAAGCTTTTTGGCAAATATTTGACATATTTGTTTTGAAAAATAAAAATTCAGATTCCACAACTTCTATGCTAAGAAAATATTTCATGAAACCAAGATATTTCATCTCAATTTATTTCATCATGGTTGCTTTAAATTCATTTAAGTCAAAATCACCTATAAAAATAATGTCATCAACATATAAGAAGACAATCAAAATCTGTCCATGCTCATTTACCTTTGTGTACAAGGTAGGCTCAATGTTGCTTCTGCAAAATCCATTCTTAATCATGTAGATGTTGATTCTACTATACCAAGCTTGAGGCACTTGCTTGAGTCCATAGAGTGCTTTCTTCAACTTCTAAACTTTATCTTCGTTACCTTTAACATCATATCTTGGAGACTGTTGCACATAAGTTTCTTCTTCTAGAATTCCATTCAAGAAGGTTGATTTCACATCCATATAATATAATTTCCACTTGTTCTGATCTGTTGTGGCTAGAACTACTCTTACAATATCAAATTTGGCTACCGGAGCAAACATTTCTCCAAAATCTATTCCCAGTTCTTGCGAGAATCCTTTTGCTACAAGTCTAGTTTTAAATATTTCAATTTTACCTTTCTCATTCAACTTTTTCTTGTACACCCACTTTACACCAATGAGATTTTTGTCACTTTGGTAAATCAATCAAATCCCATGTATCATTATTTTCAATAGCTTCAATTTCTTCATCCATGGCTTGCACCCAATTTTCATCTCTGATTGCTTCTTCGAACGAAGTATGTTGGAATGACAACAATGCCAAATTTGAAATAATATCCAAATCATCATAAATGTCTTTCATACTTCTCATCTTTCTCTTACCATTGCTTCATTCATCACCTAATTGATTGTTATCAGAATCTCAATCTGTTGAACTACTTGAAGATTCATGTTGCTCAAAACAATCTTGGAGTCCTTGTTCGTGTCTTTGTTTGGTGTCTTCACCTGTGATTCTTGCTGTTCCTTTTCTACTACATCATCTTCTTCCGTCAGTGACACTTGTGCATCAACTGCTTTGTCTATAGTCCCATTCCATTACTCTTTTCCTTTGAACACAACATCTTTGCTAATAGCACATTAATAGCACATGAAACTGCTTCTGCCCAATACTCATTAGATAAGTTTTTGCCTTTCAACATGCTTCTTGCCATGTTCATAATTGTCCTGTTCTTTCTCTCTACTACACCATTCTATTGCAATGTGTACCTGGTTGTAAATTGTCTTCTGATTCCATGTTGTTTGCAGTAATCATGGAATACCTTTGAATCATATTCTCCACCATGATCTGACATCAATACCTTGATCTATTGATCACTATGGTTCTTTGCTAAGGCTTTGAATTCTTTAAACCTTTCAAAAGTTTCAGACTTATACTTCAAGAATTAGACCCAAGTCTTTCTACTATAGTCATCAATGAAAATAAGGAAGTAACTACTTCCACCAACCAACTGTGTACTTATACGTCCACACAAGTTTGTATGCACTAGCTCAAGAGGTTGCTTTGCTCAGTATGCAACTCCCTTGGGAAAACTTTCATAGTGTTTCTTTCCCTAGATGAAACACTCACAAGTACTAGAAGGTTCTTTGATGGGAGGTAATCATTTGATCATCTGTTTCTGCTACAACAATCTTAAACCAGAAAAGTGCAAGTGTCCAAATTGAAAGTGCCATAACTAATAATAATTAGAACATGAAACTATAAAAAAATTGACCTAATCATTGTAATTCATAACTAGAGGAAAGAATATGTTCCTCATCATCTTCACCTTTTCTATCGACTGCTTACCTGGAGGCTTGTCATATATAACACACTCTTGTCCTTGAAAGATAAATCTATATCCTTTCCGTGTCAATTGACCAACACTTATCAAATTATATTTGAGACTAGGAACATAATATACCTCTGCGATTATCTCCGTCTCCCCCTACTTGGTTAGAATGTTGACCACTCTTTTGCCATCTACGTCCATAGTCTTTTCAATCCCTAACTTTACCTTTGTTTTCACATATTGATCCAAATTTGCAACCAAATTATTTTTTCCTATCATTTGGTTACTTCAACCAATGTCCAATAGAAATACATTATCAAAAGGTTCATGTATGGTATGGAAGGATAGGAACATTGAGTTAGTACTCTCTATAGTGACATTAGCTCTCTGGTTCCCTTGATGAACTATACTCTTCCTGCAATCACAGGCATAGTGACCAAATTTATTGCAATAATAACATCTCACATTTGATTTGTCAACTCTTTGATTATTACTGAAGCTTCTATTGGTGCTTCCACTTTCATATTCATGCTCTTCTTAGCCATCTCTTTGACCACCATATCTCCTGCTTCGTCCTCTTCCTCTCGATCTACTTCTGCCTTGACCTCTGTCTCTTGAAATAAAAACCTAACTTTTGAAAGCGGTTTCTAAAGTGGAATCCTGATTTCTACTTATCCTTTCCTCATGCAATAGAAGTGATCCCATCAATTCGTCAACTGTTAATGATGCCAAATCCTTGGCTTCTTCTATGGTTGCTACCACAACATAAAATTTGGTAGACAAAGATCTGAGGACCTTCTCAACCACTATTTGATATTTAATTTCATCACCATAAATTTTTAACTGATTTATGATAGTCATGACCCGATTCATGAAAGAATCAATGTCCTTTGTCTCCTTCATCTACAGACTTTCAAAATCTCTCCTAGTTTTATGCAACTTAACAATATTGACTTTGGTCATACCTTTATAGCTTGTCTCAAAAGTATCCCATGCTTCCTTTGCTGAAGACATGATCATAATCTTCTGGAACACTGCTCGGCCCACTCCTTGCTAGATAAGTTGCAATGCTTGTGCATTCTTCTTCTTGTATTTCTTCCATTGTTCCCTCTCTTCATTAGCGAGAGATCATTCTTCTGCTTCATCCTTAGGTTCTAAAAACCAAAACTAGATATAATCCCAAACATCATGAGCCTGCAACGTGGTTGCCATCTTAATGGCCCACACACCATAATCCTTCCATGTAAACGGTGGAAATTGGGTCAGGAAATTTGAGAAAGCCATCTTTATTCAAAGTTTCTCGTCAAAAAAAAAAAAATTAATTTCTCCTTTTTATAAGCTTACAAAGCTCCTCTAAAAAAATCCTTATAAATAAACCCTTAATTACTTTTAATATAAAAATTATTTTATAAAAAATATTTATAAAACAAAACCTTTATATCCACTCTAATTTTTTTTATCATATATATCACTTTTCAAAAACTACTTTGAAAAAACCACGTGAGGATATAAACCATGTGAAAAAACATATGCCTTGTAATCATAGTAAAATGATATTTGTGAGGTTCTTACACTAACAAAGTGTGTGCTCTTTAATAGTTCGACAAATTTTCAATGCAAATTTAAAAAATAATTGTTGGTCTTCTTCTCTTGGCCCTCTTTCACTGGCTCTGCAAGCACCACAAACCTTATGGTCCTTCCTCAGCTCTGATACCAATTTGTTGGAAAGGAAGAGGAGATTGAACACAAAATTCATACACAAAACACACGAGCTACAACGCTTCTACTGATCACACAAAACATGATTCTTACAATGAACCCAATGAAGGGTATTTAAACCTTTCGACTAGCAACTCGCCTAAAATATCTTGACGTGCAACCACACACTTAATTTGCCTATGACTTAGCTCGACTTGACTTAATTCTTCAACACTCAACACTCAACACTCAATTAAATAACTCTTTAATTTTAGCCAATTCCTCATGAAAGAGTAATTAGCTTATTTTAACAAACAGTAGGTCGTGAAGCTGCCTCGTCCTGCAAAAAAAAAGAGAAAAAAGAACAAAAAGAAAACATACCAGATAATTATGGCCATGATGCCAACATCCACCTACCTCGAATGAGGTGTTTTATGTATGGAATGAAGAGAAGCGCGTGCCCCAAATGAGGCGTTTTATGTCTGGAATGAAGAGAAACAAGATTCCTGCATAATCATGTAATAATCATAGGAGGGAATCTCTCTCTTGATAAAATAAGAATTCTAAGTTTCTCTATTGGAATATTCCAGTAGTATAAAGAATCATGTTTTGGTAGTTACTGTTGCCTGGAGATGCAGATCTGTTGTTTTCACTGTGTGTCCTAATTAATATTGAGAAAAATGTAAATTTATGTCTGCACTATTGTTATTGATTAATATTTAGCATAAAGGAAAAATTCTTTGTAATATTTGGTCACTACTGACCCAATTGTGACATTTTTAGTCTGAGAGTGATGAATTTCTTCTATTTTATTCATGTGAATCAGTTTTCTATCAATTCATAAAATGCCAAGCACAAACTTTTCAATAGATTAGTTGAAAAAATTGAGTTTGTGTCGAATCTGCGAAAGGAAATAATTTGGCTTCAAACATCTGTTGCAGGCATGAAGTCGAAGTATCTATCCCCAACATAATAATATAATGTGGAAGAGAGCTTCTCATCCATCCATATGTGAAATTATTTTTATTTTTGGTTGATAAATTCATGTCCATCTATTTGTTTATTTAGGAATTATTGACAATATTGTCATTGATTGCAAGGGAGTAGCAAGAAAAGGAGCATAATAGGAACAACAAGCAAAGGTGCAACAAATACGATGATGGCATGTTGATGGCTTGATGCTTGGATAATGGTGCAGGGATTGTTTAATGAAGAATTTGTGATGTGAAATTGTTGATTAATCTTAATTGTTGTGATGCACTCCAAAGCAAAGGCAAAGATTGTTGTGATGCATTAATGAGAGAGATTGGTATTTGATGTTGGCATTAGGTTGATTCATTTAATGATTACATGTGGCTGAAATTAATATTGGATGAACTATTTTTGTTCTAATTCAAGATATGAAGATTTTGGAAATGAATGAGTGGAAGGCAAAGAGTCAAGCCTATTCACTTTAGATTCCTCTGTGGGATACAAACAACTAGAAAACCATCTCTATAAAATATGTGATTTTGAAGGCATAAGGGATGTTAGAGAATGGATGAATGTGGGGGAGTTGATTGAACTATTATGCATTAGTTTCCTGGCACTTATGAAGCTGATGTGAAGTAGATTTGAAGGGAAGAATATGCAGAAATGAAGATGGAGACATGTAAAGTGTATGACCAGGTAAACCAGTGCATTGTTATTTCGTGTTTGCATAAGGGGATGATAGTCTCCTTTCAAGTCGAAGCTTGACAAATATCTAGTTGGATTTGGTTGAGGTATGAGCCTCATGTGGGTTGTAGCCTACATAAAACATATCAGAGTTGGAGCTTCCGTGCATGTTGCAACTTGAATAAAATGGAGGTAGCAGCCTCCTGTAGGTTGGGGCCTACAAAAAATCAGATGTAATAAGGAGTAGGAGGTTGCCTTTGCATCACAACAATAATAAAACCATTGTTTTCTCCTTTTATGGGTTTCCACATATATATGATGTCAATGTGTGTTGTTATTATGTGTTCATGTATCTGGTTTAGTTTTCTTATTACTTTCTGGTCACATATTCATATGTTGGTTATTATTTATTAAGCTTCTCATGTTATGTATTAGTTAATGATATTATTGAAAATAAAATTAATGTCCATGTATATAATAAATTGATTCACACCCCCCCCCCCTCCCTCCTCTCAGTTTAGTCAAGTTTTCAACAATTGGTATCAAAGGAGGTTCCTTCTGTATAAGCCTGACAACTTGAAGGTAGATCTAGTTGAGTCATGGACTGTCAAAGTGTACCTATGTTGAGTGCAACAAAATTTCATGAGTGGAGAGATAAGGTAAAAACCGAATTGATAGCTTATGGGCCTAGTGTATGGAAGCTTGCATGCAAAGGTTACTGTAAAAACTCTCCCTCTGTGTAAGAAAAACAATGGAATGCTAAGGAAAAATGTGTTATAAACAATCTTCATAATAAGGATCTTGATACAATAAAATATTTAATGTCTGCAAACGAATTCTGGGATATATTGCAGCTCATGTATGAAGAGGCTAGCAACAACAATGAAGAGAAAGGAAAGAGAAAGAAGGAGGAAAAAATTTGCCAAAGGGAAAGTGTTCAGTTAAATGAAATATTTACCTGTGTGAATGTACCTAACTCTTTTGAAGAAAAGGAAAATGAAAATCAAGCCAGGCTTGGCTTATCATTGGTTAGTATAGAACAATTGAAGAATGAAAACAAAGATTTGAAGAAGCTCATGCAGATATGTGATGAGAGCGAGCATGAGTACAAGGAGGAAATTTTCAGCCTGAAGACACAACTTGAAGAAGCAAGGAGCCTAGAAGAGGTGATGTGTAGTAAACTCAAGGAGAGATAACTACAATGCAAAATATTAGAATATGAGGTTGATTCAGCTAGAAGAGAGTTATATGAAAAGAACAAGTTTTGTAAGCAGCTAGAAGAAGAGATAGAATTCATGAAGGACTCATAAGAAAAGCATAGTAGCTCAAAAGCATCCATAAAGGATAATGGAGCAGCCCTGAAAAGACCACTAGAGGAAGGTAACAAGCAACAACAACAAGAGCCAAAGAGTGAGTCACAGAAAATGATTTTTGCGAAAAGGTCATTTCCTCCTAGAGATGAGTTGAACAAATTCGGAAGATCTCAAAGGAGATTCTTTTCACTCGGAAACGATATCAAGTGTTTTTCTTTCCATGAACTTGGACATGTAGCAACAAAATGTAAGAGAAAGAAAGTAAATATTAATCAACATAACTTACAACAAGAAAGAAGATATCCTCAAACAAACAATCAAAGGAGAACATCGACCACTAGGTACATAAACTCTTTCTATGATTACTGTTATCTATGCAATGAATTTGGACATAGAGCTATTGAATGAAAAAAGGATGTAAAGAGAAATATAAATGCCTCAAGGAAACACACATCATTTTTTCCTTTTCTCGGCCATCTAAGGTGATATCTATGTAGTAATCCTAGACACAAAGCCAAGAAATGCAAGCTGCCATATATCCTAAAGAATCCTAAGCAAATGATGAAGGAAAATCAAACCAGTCCTAACTATAAATAAAAGAACAAATGAAGATAGTATAAAACAACCTGGAAAAGTATGGAAGAGGAAGAAAAATGAACATCCTATGATTTCAATAACATAATGAATCTGTCATGATATCAGGGGGAGAGAAGTTCCATTAATGTTCATATGAAGACATGAAAATAAAGTGGATATTAATAGAAAATCAATGAAGAAAATATGAGTAGAGATACAAGTCGTTCCATAGTTGGTGAAAGGGTATTGCTCTACTAGGAAAATATGAGTTGAATAAATCTAATATGGGGACTCAAAAGTTACCAATGAAAAAAGAGGGGAAATTAATAGCCAAACTTCAGTGAGATAAAGAAAAGCAACTCTCTGATGTACAGAAATAGCTTCAACTAGGATAAAGGAGAAAAAGAACATGTTAACATAAGAGGAAGAGAAATAACTAATTGATTCAATATAGAGTCAACAAATTAGAAACGACTCAATATATTCTTAGCAGATGTATTAGTTGCAAAAATTATTGTCTATGACAACTTGATTTAGAGTATAAACCTCTGCAAGAAAAACCAAACCATGCATGTAATTGGAAAAAGAAAAGGTCAAGCATAATGGCATTGTTCAATAAAATGGAAAACTATGTGCCTCTTGTGTGCAAGGATGATGATATTGTCAATAAGATAGATCCATCAAAACATCATCCCAATTCATGGAATAAAAGGATTTGTGCATGGAAACCTTACAATGAGGATAACATTTAATTACTATGAAATGAAAGAAATTGACACATGCTAGCATACATTTCATTCTTTGTAATGTTTATTATCATCAGCATTAGAACTAGAAATTGAAGATGATTTATAGGTGTTTGTCGACAAACAAATATGACAACATCGATGATGAGAATTTGGATGATGACAAGTTCGTGAGTTACATGGTGTTGATTCACTCGTGGGTCATAACAAATGAATTACCTAGATGGGATCATGCTCAATCTAGGTGCAAGTTAGGGAACAATAAGGAGATAAATGGCTTGAAGGAAAATGTCAACTAGAAGAAAGAACATAAATAATTATTGAAGAACTAAAATAGTAAGGCACGTAAGTGGGATCAATCCGAGAAGACCAAGTGTAAGAAATTTTTGACATCATCAAGCTATTCACTTTTGGCCATCTTGAATGTCATAAGATATCGAGGGTTCTAATGCAGATATTGTCACGCAATTTAAGGCAGCTAAAGAATGTAGTAAAGGTAAAAATCAACATTTCAAGTTGGTCTTCAAAAACACTAGTTCCGGTATTTTGAAGAATTAATTATAGAGCCTATGTTTGTACAAAATCAAAATGACTACTTGTTTGGTAATTATCCCATTGGAAGTAATAATGGGATACAACTAGCAGCACTGCAAATTATGGCTGAAGTTGATCATGTCAAGCAACATGAATCATCTCAAGATTTTCCTGTGTAGTTTGATTAATACTTTCCAAGATAGTTGGCATTAGCAAGGGAAAAGAACGAATGGGAAGCAAATGTTTTGGGGCACCACCGTTCTATGCCACATTTATCTATATATGATTAGGGTAGTGGGTGTTGTGTATTCTTCCTGCCTTTCCATATGGAGATTCCAGGATTGAAAACTTGCCAAATCTTCGAGGATATGCTAGGTCATAAGACCATTATAAATAATAATATGCCTTAAAGATGTTGGGCCAGTCGATAGAGCGTTATTACAGTGGGAGAATTATTGCAGTGGGAGTGTTATTACACAACAATGTTCTTATCTCAAAGGAGTGTTATTACAATAGGAGCGTTATTACAGTGGAAACGTTATTACATGACAGTGTTCTTATCTCAAAGGAGCGTTATTACAGTGGAAGCATTATTACATGGCAGTGTTCTTGTTAAGTAAACTTGACTCAGGATAGAGTCAAAGGAGGTTAAATAGTGATGGTTTTGGGGCACATGGTATTGTGCACCCATGGTATTCTACCCGTGAGTATTAAATGTAATGGAGCCTATAAAAAGCTGGAAGGACTTCATTGTAACGAAAGGCCTAGAGGTGGGCGGTGAAGGCTCACTTGGCCGGATTGGCTAGGGTTTTGGCCAAGGATAATGAAATTTCATTATGATAGCGTTTTTCCCCAGATTTGGGGTTTTCCCAAATAAATATGTGTGTTTATGTGTTTATGGTTGCTAGTGGTTATTTCTTATATATATTCCTCTCAGTAATTATTTATGTTCCTGGGTAAATTCCCTAACAATTGGTATCAGAGCCAAAGGTTGTGTATTGGCTTCAGAAAAATGCTTTTGTTGCCAAGGGTTATTTAGCCTGGTAGACATAGAAAGGATTGATGCATAGTTTATTCACAAATCTAATCTAAATGCAGCCAAAACAAGGTTCTACAAAGGCAGATAGATGAAGGCGAGGAAGCTGCAATCTGTGGTGGCCATGAAAGAGTTGTTGCAAGCGAAGAGATCGGAGGTAGAGGATCAAGAGGAGGAGAAGGAGTTGTTTTTGTGGGATCCTTCGGCAGCAATAGAGAGAGCTCGGAGCAAATCTGTGTCTTGGTGAGGTTGTAAGCGAGAAAGGTCAAGTGGCATGGAAGAGAATGCTGATGCCATGGATATAGATCAACCAAACAAGAAGCATTGCATGTTATCACGCTCGAGATCTAGATCAAGGCCTCCTGGTGAAGTCACCCCAGGCGAGGGTTTCACGAATTCATCTTAGAATTTAAAGGCAATTAAACTTGGCAAGAAGGAAACAAAGAAACAAAACAAGGATGCCCGCAATTGAGAGAATATGGGTTAGAATAACAGTGACAATAAACAAAAAAAAAATTAATGAAGTCAAAATTATTGCATGTAAATGGGCATACTACTATAAGACCTGGTAAGACATGTGTACCCCTGGGTAATCACCAGTAAACTATGGGTTAGACCTAGGTGATAGGGGCGATGTCGAGTTAACAATACCCCGGGTAAAAACTTTAAGGGGGGTAAGAGCTAGAGTGAGCGGGATTGTCTCACTTAGCAGGTTTGGCTGGAGTTAGTCAAGGAACCCCAAGTCAAGTTTAAAGGGGGAATTGTTAAGTAAACTTGACTCAGGATAGAGTCAAAGCAGGTTAAACAGTGATGGTTTTGGGGCACATGGTATTGTGTACCCATGGTATTCTTCCTGTGGTATTATATGTAATGGAGCCTATAAAAAGCTGGAAGGACTTCATTGTAACACAAGGCCTGGAGGTGAGCGGTGAAGGCTCACTTGGCCGGATTGGCTAGGGTTTTGGCCAAGGACAATGAAATTTCATTATGATCGGGTTTTTCCCCAGATTTGGGGTTTTCCCAAATAAACATGTGTGTTTACGTGTTTATGCTTGCTGCTGGTTATTTCTTATATATATTCCTCTTAGTAATTATTTATGTTCCTGGGTAAATTCCCTAACAGTTCTTATCTCAAAGGAGTCTTATTATAGTGGGAGAGTTCTTTACATGGTAGTGTTTTTATATCAAAGGAGTGTTATTACATTGGGAACATTATTACAATGGGAGCGTTCTGGTAGTGTTCTTATCTCAAAGGATTGTTTGGAAACCATAGATGCTATAAGCACACAAATTATGTATGCATTATGCACCCATCACATTAATTATTGCAAGTTAATACTGGCAAATTCAGTGTATTGAGGATGGCTACATAGTCAGTGCCATCTACAGAGCCAATGTGTTATTTCCCAAAGGAATTTGTTATAATTGCAGGCCAAGGGAATGCATTAATGTGGCATCCGTTGTAATTAGTGGAATGATATATTAGAGGTAAAATGGAGATACAAACCTAAATCTCAGTCACTGGTTTAAGCAACTCTGAGTGAGTTTCTCAATTTTTTTTTCTTCCTAAAAAATGTTGTAGCAGGAGAATCAGCCTCGTCTGGCATTGACAATGGCAGGAACTAGGGTGTTGGTGTAGTGAGCGTGGAGGAAGAGAAGAAACCCATGGACTAGGGTGCACACATTATTCTCAGTTTCAAGGGCCAGGATGGAAATGAAGTATTTTGCAAAATCAAGCGTAATACTCAACTGAGGAAGTTAATGATGGTTTACTGTGATAGGAAATCTATTGATTTGAACTCCATAGTTTTTATGTTTGATTGGAGGCATTTATGAGGGGAGAAAAATATTGAAGAATTTGAAATGGAAGATGGGAATGATATTGATGACATGCTTCATCAAATAGGAGGAAGGCGTTAAAGTGGGCTGTCAACTGGATGGAAACCTCTTGTCACAAAGGTTTGAACCTGTAAATTGTTAGAACCTTTTTTTTAACTTAGTCTCGGCATGTAATATAATTTTTTATAGGCTTAAATAATATGTGCCGTGTTGGAGTTTTTAATATACAAGTTTGGAATGTACTAGCATTGGAATTAATGCTATATACGCCTTAGAGATTTTAATGTGCACTAGAGTGTTTTTTCTATCATGTTATTTGGTGAAACATGTTCGCTTACCAGGTTGTTGTTCAAAAAATTTACTCATGCTATTGCCTGGATTCTATTATTGTTTGAAACTTCATTAGGGTTGCACTCAAGATCAATATCAGTCGTTGTGTGACCATTTTATCCATCATATAACATAGCTTCACACTAAACATCATGTGTTGGGGTGATACTCCTATCATTTTTACCTACTACTACTTGGTTATTGGGACTATTTCATTAACAAGGATGTTAGCTATTGACTTTTACAGACAATATATATTTGGTCCTCAAAGATCTTACATGTTTCTAACTCAGTTGTAGGGCGTGTGTATGAAAATAGTACAATATTATTCCTACCTGACTCACTCCGCAAGCTAACGCTTGAGTGTCAACTATATACTCTATTCAGATCATAGTTGTAAGGATACAATTTACATATGCCAATGTGTTCGACTTTACTATGCTAATATGCAACACGTTCTACAACAGGTTGTCTTATCAAAGACATGGTTACTCATGGTTATTCATTTGGATGTGTTGAATGTGTCATTCTTCGATCATTTTATATGCTATGTAAAGTATTTGAAAGAAACATGGTACAAGATCGATGAAAACAAGGTAATTCCAGTTGGCCTTGATGTGGTGATGTCGATACGAGCATTTTTATTATTCTTGTATTACTTTGGTGGAGCGTTTTTATTGTTGGAGAGCATGTTTAATATTGGAACACTCCATATGGCTTCATGGAGAGCGTATATATATAATTATATATAAATATATATATATATATATATATATATATATATATTATATAGATATATTGGGAATGACTTATTATCACTACTGAGTTGAGAGAAAGACTACTCCAAATCATGCAGTTTGGCTTGGCTTGCTTGCGCATATCTTGCCTGAGTGCTACAACTTCTATATTTATTTAAAGCCTTCCTGAAACTATGTATACAAACGAAAATATGGTCCGGAAAAGGGTGAAGAGAGAGGAGTGGAAAACACCAAAAGGTGATCTTCGGACTGTTGTGCTTGCCTTAGATACTACACAATCTCATATGGATGTCAATGCTATTACAGAGGAAGAAGTTAGAGTTGTTGGCATAATTCAAGAGGCTTGCAAAAACATTGCATCTACTAGAAGATGTGGGATATACATGTGAAACTGCATGATACTTCTCGCTTTTTTATGTTTATTCTTGGTAGGAACAATTTCTTGCTACTTGTGAAAGTAATCAAGATGAATCTAGTTTTGTGAAAGACAAATTTCTGTATAATAAGTTCTTCTTAGACACACCTCAATCAATATTCATAGGCTTGTCCTTTGAATGAGACATGCGTGCAACAAAAGGCTGCTCCCACCATCTTACTACCATTCAAATGCTCCAAATGTATATTTATCGAGCAGTATGCTCCAATGATATCGTGCACTTCTAACCACTAGAATGCAATGTTCATCACAATATTACTAAATCCATTAAACCGTTATATATCAACGCTCTCAATATATTGGCGATTCTAGATTACATCCCATGATTCTTTTGTCAAATGAACAACAACTACAATTTCTGTGGTTATCAATGCTAGGGCGCTTCTTAGAATCAATGAAGAATTGTATATTTTTCTTAAACGTATGTGTTTTCCTTTTAATTATTGCTTCAAAATTAGAGAATTGTGGTCTTTATTTCTTCCTTCTGAATTTGAGAAAAATGTTAATGCTTTTGTAACCATTGAAGGAAAAATTTCCCTGGGTTCAAGAAATAAAAAATATAAGTGCTTCAAATGAAAGACCCCCTATGGAGGATTCAAAATGCATGATGCAAATGAAATGGATGCTAGAGGTTGCTGCAATGGTTCAAGGGAGAGACATGTCATGTTTCTGGTTCATAACTTGAAAACATTTTTGAAAATTATTTTGGCTACTTCTTAATAACTTAGCTTGAGCTTTGCATTGAAGTTATTATCAATTGGAATCTTCAAGCATTGAACAATATCTTCAACAACATCGACTTGGGATGAAGCAACATTGGAGGTGGTTTAAACAACATATACATTGATTTATGTACATTGGATTAGTATTCATTCTTACAGATTTATCACCTATTACTTATAGGCTTATGGAGTTAAATGTTGATCGTCAAATACTTGCCTCACATACTCAATGTCTCATGTACTTAATGATCTGTGTGTTCATATCCTCTCACAACAGTGTGAAATGCACTTATTATTTGGAGAGTATAATTCAGAACTTATGCTTTTATCTATATTCAATTGCAATATCTTACAAAGTGTTCACTCAACAGTATTCTTACAATATTTTTCAGTGTTCTTACAACAATATCTTACTGTATTAAAAATTTCTGAAGCTTATTTGGAGCGATGTTTAAGGAGAAACATTCATTCTGGAGCACTATTCATTCCATATGGAGCAGCCATAATAAGCAATCTAGAGTGGCATTCATTCAATGATAGTGTCAACATTGTTTACACAGAACAATACATTGTAGGTTTTAAATCATTAAAGCAATGATGACAGGTTTTATAGGCTACAAGACATCTATAACCCTTTGCAATTGATGTCAAAGGGGGAGGTAAGAAGAGGCTATGGGAAGCAATGAGAAATATGTTTGAGAATGAAAAGGGGGAGGACTAATGTGTTCCCATCAATGCCAAAGAGGGAGATTGTTGACAATATTCTCATTGATGACAAGGGAGTAGCAGGCAACGAAGAATAATAGGAACAACAAGATAAGGAGTAGCAGAACAAGGGACAAAGGAGAAACAAATACCCTGATGGCATGTTGATGGCTTGATACTTGGGTAATGGTGCAAGGATTGTTTAATGGAGAATTTGTGATGAGAAATCATTGATTAAACTTAATTGTTGTGATGCAGAGGCAAGGCTCCGAAGAAAATGAAAAGATTGTTGTGATGCATTAATGAGAAAGATTGGTATTTGATGTTAGCATTAGGTTGATTCATTTAATGATTACATGTGGCTGAAATTAATATTGGATGAACTATTTTTTTCTAATATTTAAGATATGAAGAGTTTGGAAACAAATGAGTGGAAGAAAAAGAGTTAAGTATATTCACTACATATTCCTATGTGGGATACGAACAACCAAAAAACTATCTTTATAAAATATGTGATTTTGGAAGGCATAAGGGACGTTAGAGAATGGATGAATGTGGGGAATCCGATTGAACTATTATGCATTAGTTACCTGGCACTTATGAAGCTGATGTGAAGTAGATTTGAAGGGAAGAATATGTAGAAATGAAGATGGAGACATGTAAAGTGTATGACCAGGTAAACCAATACATTGTTATTTCGTGTTTGCATAAGGGGATGCTAGTATGCTTTCAAGTTGAAGCTTGACAAATATCCAGTTGGAGCTTGTTGAGATAGGAGCCTCCTGTGGGTCGTAGCCTATAGAAAACATATGGGAGTTGGAGCTTCCATGCATGTTGCATCTTGCAGAAAATGGAGGTAGCAACCTCTTGTAGGCTAGGGTCTAAGAAAATTGGATGTAATAAGGAGTAGAAGCCGTCCTTTGCATCATAACAATAATAAAACTGTGGTTTTCTCCTTTTATGGGTTTCCACATATATTTGGTGTCAATGTGTGCAGTTATTATGTGTTCATGTATCTGGTTTGGTTTTCTTATTACTTGTTGATCACATATTCATATGCTGATTATTATTTGTTAAGTTGCTTATGTTATGTATCACTTAATGGGATTATTGAAAATAAAATTAATGTCCATATATATACTAAACTGATTCACCAATCTTAGTTTAGTCAATTTTTCAACAAGAATCTGGTTAAAAAAAATTTATTTGGGACTACAAAATATTTACAAAAGTACATGCATCATTCCTATTGTATTATAGTAAATTACAAGCACACTTGTCTATTTGGGTGAAGATTTCACCCTAATAGTGATTTTTCTTCTTATTTAAAATAAAATAGAAATTAGTGTTCTGAATAGTTTTTGTTTAAGGTTGGAAATAGATTTAGCCTTTCCCAGAATCTTGAAGCACCTAAAATTTTGGAAACTTTCGCTTGTAGTCTGGATTTTCAAAAATTCCATATTTTCAAAAACAATTATCTTAAAAACCATACTTTTCTAGTGAAATTGTCGCCAATATAGGCTACGCTATTTGAATCTACTTGAGGCGATTTTCTCAGTATATGGATGATAATGGAATATATGCGTACAGATTTCCCATGATGTATATGTTACAGTATTGCAGTAAATAGTTTCTAACTCAATATTTATTGATAGCTTAAAATCAATGCCAAAGAAATAAAAATATTATAACCACGGCAGCGTCATCTTGGGGGTCCTATTACAGGATTTAAATGAAGATATTTTACAGGATTCCGACGCCATTTAGTCACTGAAGCATCGTCCTATTATTAAGAAATAACCTTAGAAATCGAAGGTTATGTTGGTATATTAGTGCGCGTATTCCTAAAAGTATTCTGGTGCAATCACATTGCCTGGAAATGGAACGGGCATGGGTCATATAGGGGCCTGTGATATAATTTTAGTATGAATAACAGAAAAGCGAAACTATTGTAACACTCTTTAATAACTCAACTTTAGACCATTGTAACACTCCTGAGAAAGTTGTAAATATTTTATTTACTTTTAGTTCAAATGACTTCATAACTATCGACCATGTGGAAGGCTTTCTATATAAATAACATTAATTCATAAAATCATAGGGAAAGTGCTAAATGAGAGTTTCACTTACCAGAATGAGAGTTATTCCTCTCCCTAGAGATAAATTGGGGACAAAGGTACCAAGAGAGTGAGAGAAAAGAAAATTTGAGGCAACCTTGAGAACTTGGTACCTGGTTGGAGGAGGACCAAGAGAGGATAATGAAGTTGTAAGTTTCTAAAGACGTTGTTGAGTGGAGGCAAGATGACACCAAGAGAAGGATTCTTGAGTTGGTTGGCGAGTGGAATCCTAAACTATAGCTTGGTGCTCAGTGAGTTGGTTGGCCAGTGAATACCAAACTCATTGGTTTGGTAGAGAACTCCCTTTCCTAGTGATCCCTTAACCTGGGTGGAGAACCCAGGTTAGTTACCTAGCCGACCTAGCTAAGTTGGCTAACCAACAACCTAGGAGAACAATCATGAGTTTTGAAATAATGTTGGAATAATTAGGGCAAGTCCTAGGGTTAGGTCTCACCCAGAATAAGCTAGCCGACCTAGCTGAGTTGACTAACCAACAGCCTAGGAGAAAAATCATGAGTTTAGAAATAATGTTGGAATAATTAGGGCAGGTCCTGGGGTTAGGTCTCGCCTAGAAATTCTAGACTAGTAAGACAAAAAATCATAAAGGGATAAGAAAAAAAAGATACTAGTTACTATAAATTGAATACTGGAGTATGTAGAAATTGAACTCTGTAAATAAACAAATTGTATGTAATAGGAAAATGCCAATATTAATCTCTTCTAACACTAAAATATTATAGTAATGACTATATTCCAAATTAATACAACCCAAAACAAGTACATTGTGTAAAATTGCTACAGTAATAACTATAAATTGAGTATGTAAATTGAACTCTATAAATAAACAAACCATATGTAATAGACCAATATTAGTTTTCATCTCTTCTAACACTACAATATTATAGTAGTGACTATATTCGAAATTAACACAACCTAAAACAAGTACAATGTGTAAAATTGCTACAGTAATAACAACAACACAATATTGTATAATTTCTAGAGTTTGATAGTGTTGGAAAGGCAGAGGAGCTTAAACACAAAATTCATAAACAAAACACGTGAGTTGCAGCTCTTTTATTGATTACACAAAACTTGATTCTTACAATGAACCCAGTGAAGGGCATTTAAACCTTTTGGACTAGCCAATTGCCTAAAATATCTTGACATGCAAGAACACAATTCAACTATGACTTAACTTGACTTGACCTAATGCTTCAATACTCAACATTCAACACTCAACACTCAGTTGACTAACTCTCTAATTTTAGTCAACTCCTCATGCGAGAGTAATTAGATTATTTTGACACTCCCCCTTAATTACGCTAAAGTAAAACTCACTCATAACAACTCAAACATGCTTGCTGATATATGTCTTAGCTAGGCTTACAACACCCAATTTTCTTCTATGAAACTCAAACACATCTTTTGCTAATGACTTAGTAAATATATCATCCAATTGATCACTAGATTTACAAGGCTTCAAGTGAACTTCTCCATTGCTCACAAGATCTCTAATAAAGTGATTTCTAATATCAATATGCTTTCTCTTTTCATGAGACACACTATCCTTGGATAGTGCAATCGTTGAGGTGTTGTCACAATATATTGTTGTTGATCCTTCTTGTTTCTGCTTGAGTCCATCAAATACTCTTCTTAACTAGACTTTTTGACATGCTATTGATGTTGCTGGTACATATTATGCTTATGCTAATGAAATTATCACAATAGGTTGCTTCCTAGATGCCCATGAAATCACACATGAACCAATATGGAACACATAACCAGAAGTGCTCTTCCTATCATCCAACTTCCAAAAAAATCATTATCTGTATATCCAATCAGATTCTTGTTTTCTGTGCTTGCATACATTATGCCACAATCTTTAGTTCCTACTATGTATCTCATAATTATTTTTCCTGCACTCCAATGTGTGTCTTTTGGCGTCTCCATAAATATAGAAATCAAACTCAATCTTTGAATAATATCTGGTCTTGTAGTTGTGAGATACATGAGGTTGCCGATCAATCTTTTGAATAGAGTTGGATTGACATCTGATCCTTCATCATCCTTGTTGAACTTTATACCTATTACAATTGGTGTAGGGGCAAGTTTGCAATTCTCCATCCTGAATCTTTTCAGCAAATCTTTGACATATTTAGTTTAACAAATAAATTTTATTTATTTATTTTTATTTTATTTATTAATTTTTATTTTATTTTATTTATTTATTTATTATTATTTTATTTTATTATTATTATTATTTATTTATATTTATATTTATATTTTATTTTATTTATTTATTTTTATTATTATTATTTTTTTTTATCAGATTGCTCAACTTCTATGCTAAGAAAATATTTCATGAGACTAAGATCTGTCATCTCAAATTATTTCATCATGGCTACTTTAAATTCATCTAACTCAAAATCACCTGTAAAAATCATGTCATCAACATATAAGCAGGCAACCAACATTTGTCCATGCTCATTTACCTTTGTGTAGAAGGTAGGCTCAATGTTTCTTCTACAAAATCCATTCTTAATAATGTAGTTGTTGATTTTGCTATACCAAGCTCTAGGCGCTTTCTTGAGTCCATAGAGTGCTTTCTTCAACTTGTAAACTTTATCCTTGTTGCCTTCAACTTGATATCTTGGAGGCTGTTGCACATAAATTTATTCTTCTAGAATTCCATTCAAGAAGGTTGATTTCACATCCATCTGGTATACTTTCCACTTGTTCTGAGTTGTTGTGGCTAGAAATGCTCATATAGTATCCAATCTAGCTATTGGAGCAAAATTTTCTCCAAAATCTATTCATGGTTGCTGCGAGAATCCTTTTGCAAGTCTAGCTTTAAATTTGTCAATTTTACCTTTCTCATTCAACTTTATTTTGTACACCCACTTTACACCAATGATATTTTTGTCCTTCGGTAAATCAATCAAATCCCATGTATCATTATTTTCAATAGCTTCAATTTCTTCATCCATGGCTTGCACCCAATTTTCATCTCTGATTGCTTCTTCAAACGATGAAGGTTGGAATGACAACAATGCAAAATTTGAACTAACATCCAAATCATCATAAATATCTTTCAGATCTCTCATCTTTCTCTTACCATTGCTTGATTCATCACCTAATTGATTGTTAGGAGAATATCGATCTGTTGATATGCTTGAAGATCCATGTTGGTCAGAAAATCTTGGAGTCCTTGTTGGTGTGTCTCTGTTTAGTGTCTTCATCTATGATTCTTGTTGCTACTTTTCTAATACATAATCTTCTTACATCATTGGCACTTGTGCATCAACCGTTTTGTCTAAAATCCCATTCCATGACTCTTGTTCTTTGAACACAACATCTCTGCTAATTATGGTATTCTTAGTGACAGGATTATAAAATTTGTAAGCTTTTGATTGCTCACTATAACCAGTAAATATGCATTTTTCACTTTTATCATCCAATTTGCCTCTTCTCTCTTTAGGCACATGTGCATAAGCTAGACATCCAAATACTCTGAGATGAGATACATTGCAAGACATACTTGACAATACTTCTAGTACTCTGTTCATCACACTCTTTGTAGGAGATCTGTTGATCACATAAATAGCACATGCAACTGCTTCTGCCCAATACTGATTAGACAAGTTTCTTCCTTTCAACATGCTTCTTTCCATGCTTATAATTGTCCTGTTCTTTCTCTTTGCTACACCATTCTGTGATGATGTGTACCTAGTTGTAAATTGTCTTCTGATTCTATGTTGTTTGTAGTAATCATCGAATTCCTTTGAATCATATTCTCCACCATGATATGACCTCAATACCTTGATCTGTCGATCACTTTGGTTCTCTGCTAAGGCTTTGAATTCTTTAAACCTTGCAAAAGTTTCAGACTTATACTTCAAGAAGTAAACCCAAGTCTTTCTGCTATAGTCATCAATGAAAGTAAGGAAGTAACTACTTCCACCAACTGACTGTGTACTTATACGTCCACACAAGTTTGTATGCACTAGCTCAAGAGGTTGCTTTGCTTGGTATGCAACTCCCTTAGGAAAATTTTCATGGTGTTGCTTTCCTAAGATGAAACACTCACAAGTAATAGTAGGTTCTTTGGTGGGAGATAATCCTCTAACAATCTGTTTCTGCTGCAACAATCTTAAACCAAAAAAGTGAAAGTGTCCAAACCAAAAGTGCCATAACTAATAATCATTAGAACATGCAACTATAAAAGAACTAACCTGATCAATGTAATTCATAATTAGAGGAAAGAGTTTGTTCCTCGTCATCTGCACCTTTGCTATTAGTTTCTTGCTTGGGGGCTTTTCATATATAACACACTATTGTCCTTGAAAGATAACTCTGTATCCTTTCTGTTTCAATTGACCAACACTTATCAAATTATATTTGAGACTAGGAACATAATATGCCTCTAAGATTGTCTTCGGCTCCCCCTACTTGGTCAGAATGTTGACCACTCCTTTTCCATCTACATCCACACTCTTGTTAGTCCCCAACTTTACCTCTGTTTTCGCATATTGATCCAAATTTTCAACCAAATTCTTGTTGCCTATCATGTGGTTACTTCAACCAATGTCCAATAGCCACACATTATCAAAAGGCTCATTTATGGTATGGCAAGCTAGGAACATGGAGTTAGCACTATTTGTAGTGACATTAACTCTTTGGTTCCATTGATCAACTATCCTCTTCCTACAATCACGGTCATAGTGACCAAATCTATTGCAATAATAACATCTCACCTTTGATTTGTCAACTCTTTGATTATTAATGAAGCTTCTGCTGGTGCTTCCACTTTCATGTTCATGCTCTTCTCAGCCATCTCTCTGACCAGCATATCTTATGCTTCATCCTCTGCCTCTCGATCTACTTCTGCCTCTACCTCTGTCTCTTGAAATAGAAACTTGAGTTTTGAAAGCGGTCTCTAAAGTGGAATCCTTATTTTTGTTTATCCTTGCCTCATGCGATATAAGTGATCACATCGACTCATTAACTGTTAATGATGCCAAATCCTTGGCTTCTTCTATGGCTGCTACCATAACATGACATTTGGTAGACAACGATTTGAGGACCTTCTCAACCACTGTTTGATTTTTAATTTCATCACATTAAATTTTTAACTGATTTACAACAGTCATGACCCGATTCATGAAAGAATTGATGTCCTTTCTCTCCTTCATTTGCAGACTTTCAAAATCTCTCCTAGTATTCTATAACTTAACATTATTGACTTTGGTCATACCTTTATAACTTGTCGCCAAAGTATCCCATGCTTCCTTTGCTGAAGATGTGATCATAATCTTCTCGAACACTTCTTGGTCAACTTCTTGTTTGATAAGCTACAATGCTTGTGCAATCTTCTTTTTGTCTTTCTTCTATTGTTCCCTCTCTTGATTAGTGAGAGTTCGTTCTTCTGCTTCATCCTTAGGTTCTGAAAACCCAAACTAGACACAATCCCAAACATCATGAGCATGCAATGTGGTCGCCATCTTAATGGCCCACACATCATTCATAATCCTTCCTTGTAAACAATGGATTGGAAATTTGAGAAATTTAATATAGTTGGACTGCTAAAAAGAAAATAAAAAATTAGTCATATATTTATCTAACTAATTAGGTGATCTCTTTAATAAACTTTTACGATTTTTTTTATTATTTCATATAATACTAATAATAAAATTTTATTATTTAAAATGGAATTAATTAAAAGTAAATTATCTCCATATATCTTTAAAAATATAAATAAATTAGATTAATAAGGGATTTAACAAACTAATTGACTTTAATTTATTTGCCAAATGGGTTAGTCAAACATTTATCTAACTAATTATGTTATCCAGTTATTAAACATTTATTACTTTTTCTTGTCATTTCATTTAATAGTAATAGTCTATAGTTTTAAAGAATAGTTTTAAAGAATAAAAAGGGTCTACTAATTAATTATTGACTTATAGGTTACATTTAATCCAATAATGGAAATAAATATAACAATAACAATTAATTAACTATTTAATTTTCCATGTCCCTATCTCCTGGTGTTGGTCCAATCCAGTTACCTGATCCAATATAGTCATTTTGTGGTCAAATCAAATATAGGCGTTGAACTATTGGCTCTCTCTATTTAACATGTAGCCATGATCTCCTTCTTTAAATTGTCCTGACCATGAACCACACTTGTTGGTTCGAAACGCGTCCACAAATAAATTATGATGTGATTTTTGCCAAAAACCTTTCTCTATAAACTTAATATAGATCACAGAAACTTAAATTCAACAAAGCCATCTTTCTCCAAAACCCTTAATTATTTTTTAATATAAAAATTCTTAAAAAAAAACAAAAAACCAAAAAAACACTTAAACTTAACCTTTTATATTCATTCTTAAAAACTCATTATCATATATATCCTTTTTTTTCAAAAACTCCTTTGAAAAAACCACGTGAACCATGTGAAAAAACATACTCCTTGTCATGAGCCACTTCAAAAAAATCATATAACCTTTAAATTCGTGATAGTTTCGAATTCTTGAACTCGTGATAGTTTCAAACTTCAATAAAACAAACGTTGCATGACTTGCGTTTCCCCACTATTTTGCAGAATTATAGATAAGAGATATTTGTGCAGTTTTTACACTAATAAAGTGCGCACTCTTTAATAGTTCGATAACAATAATTTGACAAATTTGTAATGTAAATTTATAAAAGAAAAATCAATGGTTTTTTTTTCTTTTGGTCCTCTTTTCTGCTGGCATGGAGGATCTTGTGATTTTGATATTAATTTGTTGGAAAAGCAGATAAGTTAAACACAAAATTTATATACAGAATATATAGTTGTGATTTTTTTATGGATAACATAAAATTTGATTTTTACAATAAACACTGTGAAGGGTATTTAAACTTTACTACTTGAAATATCTTAATATGCAATCACACAGTTAATTTGATAATTTAATTTCATTATGAATTAACTAGACTTCACTTAATACTTCAAACACTGGATACTGATTTAACTAACCCTCCAATTTTAACCAATTTCTCTTGCAATAATAATTAGCTTATTTTGCACAGTGATGTGTGGTTTGACGGTAAGTCACATGGGCGAAGCCCGGGGAGACCGAAGACCTAAGTTCAAATCTCATTGAGTACAATGCCCTGCTGTGGTGGGGGCTAGAGGGGCGGATTCCCCTTTCCAGTGAATCTGCTCTTGCTAAAATCATAGGAACTTAGTATACCGAACTTGCAGGTGGTTGGTTATGCTCTTGATGAGTGGCAGCTATGAGGTTTGATCCTGGGTCTCCCATGGATTAGACCTGGCAGTTACAGATTCACTATGTGATTAAAAAATAATAATAATTAGCTTATTTTACCTCCTCCCAAAAAAACGAAAAAAAAAAAAAAGACAAAACAAACCAGGCCAGATATACAGTGGCCACGATACCAGCATCAGCGTGCCCCGAATGAGGTGTTTTATGTCTGGAATGAAGAGAAACAAGATTCCTGCACAATCATGCAAAAATCGCAGGAGGGAATCTCTCTGTTGATAAAATAAGAATTCTAAGTCTCTGTTGGAATATTTCAGTAGCATAAAGAATCATGTTTTGGCAGTTACTGTTGCTTGGAGATGCAGATCTGCTATTTTCAATTTCACTGTGTCCTGATTAATATTGAGAAAAAGGCAGATTTCTGTCTGCACTGTTGTTATTGATTAATATTTAGCAGAAAGGCAACTCTCTTTATAAGTTTTGGTTACTACAGACCAAATTGCGACATTTTTAGTGTGAGAGCGATGCATTTCTTCTATTTTCTTTGCGTGAATCAGTTTTCTATCAATGTTAGGCAAAAACTTTTCAATAGGCGAGCGTTGAAAAAAACTGAGTCTGGGTCGAATCTGCGAAAAGAAATAATTTGGCTTCAAACATCTGGTGCAGGCGTAAAGTCCAAGTATCTTTTCCCAAAGCAGTAGTCTATAACGCGACTTTTTGAAAGTTTTTCCGGTGGATTTTTCAGGTCAAAATCCGGCAGCAATTCATTGGAATCCCAAGTTTGATAGCTAGTTTCTGCACAATCAATGGCTCCCAGGGTTTTTCAAGGCGCTGAATCCAAATATGCAGTTAAAAAACCATTTTAACTACTAAAAATCAAGATTTAACCTCATTTCTTCCGGATTCTGTCACCGGAATTTCCAAAAAGTCTCATTATAAACAACTCCTTTCCCAAACATAATAATATAACGTGGAAGCGAGCTTCTCGTTCATCCATATGTCCATCCATATGTGCAAAGCTGTTTATTTGTGATTAGAGAAAGCCGTGTCTGTCTGTCAGTCAGGAATTCGGTCAAAAAGTTCAACCCCTCTACCATACTGATCTTTAAAACTTTTTTACTTCCACTCTTAACTCTGTCATACAAACAAAGTCGGTAAACAACGCCTTCTTTTTTTTCAGTGTACAACACCTTTTGTTTTTTTCCACTGTACTATCCTTGATGTTGCTTAACGCCCACCCAATTGTCAGAATTTCCCAATATTAGAACTCTATTCCTCGCTAGGGATCGCCTTTCTATGGATTCATTAAAAGCGTGGGGTATGCACCAAAATGCCACCGATGCATCGAAAAAGATACCTATTGAGCTCTCTCTTCCTGCATATTCCAAATTAACCTGAGCTTAAGTTGATTACTGATTAGCTTAGTCAAAAAATTGACTGCAGTTATATCCGTCAGATTCCTGAATATTCGGAGAATCAGTGATCAGCATAAAGATATTCTTAATATACTTATATTCATTAGGAAAAAGGAAAAGGACCACACACTTTTAACAAACAGGGAATTCAAAAAGGCAAGAGCTAACCAACCTACCATAGGGCATTAAATGCCTGGTTACATGCATACTCATAACCCAATAACACACGATGGCCGTGACTAGATAAATAAAAAATAATGGCAATGTATTATCGGGTTATCTAATATGCATGTAACTAGACATTTAATGTCCTATAACAAGTTAGTTAGCTCTTGCCATTCAAAAACATAGGAAACATATGAAAGAATAGGAAATAATGAAAATGTATTTTGAGGGAATAGGGTTTGATTCAATTTCGTACCATCTTAGTGATATCAGTTTATGAAGAGAAAATTATTTTTCCGTTAACCAAAATCTGATAAAATAAAATTTATAAAGTTAAAAACTGACCCTGGAATGAGTACGTCGATACGATCTCAACTTTGATTGCAGCTGCAACGTGTTTTATCAAACACCTGCCTAGGCCTGTTATTAAAGTTTATGAGATTTATGTAATTTAGGATGATGACACCAAAAAGCACTTTAACCTTGATATGAAACAAGATCCTTTGAAATTTGTTATTTATCATATCAGTCATTGAAATTTGTTATTTAATTGTACAATTAAAAGTGCACCAAAACATTCAAAAGGAAGTGAGGTGACTTTGATTCTCAAAATGAAATTAACGTGAGGGTTTTTATATTTTAGTGGGGGTAGATAGAGACTTGTTGCATGTTTGTTATATGTTATTTTCTTGACATTGATTTCAATGTCTTTTTTTTGCTTTTTAGTACTATGCTTGTTTTTACCTATGAGATTTTTGGGAAACATGTTTTTCTCTTGTTACTTGGTCACTTTCATGGATTGTTTTTTATAATGAGCTCTACCTATATTTATGTTTTAGATTATGTTTTACTCTGATGTTTACATGTAATGGATCCTTTCACGACACCTTATATTTATGTATCTTTCCTCGGGGTTATGTTGCATCCTCATGGATTGAGATGTACTAATTTTACTTCAAAAATAAAATCAGCATTCTTTGTCCTCTAAAAAAAGATATGTATTAAAATATGTAAAAATAAAGGATAAAGTTTTGTCAAGTTTCCTCTATCTTTTATATATAATTATTATGAAGTATGAATTTAAAAATGTTATTTTTTTTATAAAAATAATGAACTTATAAAAGGTTTTTAAATATAATAAAAATATTTATAATTTATAAATATAATAAACTATATATTTTATATGTTTATGATTATATATATAAAAGCACAAGATTATGGAAACTCATACTAAAATAATATAAATTAATATTTAAATCAATATGAAATAATGGTCATTTTATGTTTTCTTATTAGGGTTAAAGCTCTAGGGCAAAGTTAGGGTTTTTTAAATTTGCCAGAGTTCTGCACAGTGTCCTAAGGCCGACAACTAGCTAGCTAGGCAACGACGAATCTCACTAACTCTAGGAGTTGTTTTCTCTCTACAGTGCAAAGTGGTTGGTTCATGAGCGACCCCTCGCAGGGGAAGGGGGAGGGGGGTGGCGCTCCTTGTTTCATGATGTGGTTAATCAAGCTAGTTCTAGCACCTTGTAGCCAAGGCACCAGGGTCCTGGTTTGAATCGGCCAACGTTAGAAGAAACCCCCATTATGGGAGCATAATGGCAAATCTGAGCCTAGGGGTCAGTGCCTTCCAAAGGCTGCTAAGAATATGAAGTTTGTTATCCCAAATAATCTCTCCAATATATGAAAGATCATGCCCTGATCTATAAGTTCATGGGCATCCAACCAAGGGAACAAGAATTCGTCCAATGGATCTAGTCGAAATGGAACCCTAGAGGTCCTATAAAATTATGATTGAGAGCAAAAGGATTTTTCACGGTTAGCTTTGCAGATATGGAAGATTGGAAGTGAATCTTTGAAAATGAACCTTACATTATGAACAATGTTGGGCCATTCATTGGGTATTGGGAGGAATGTTACAATCATGAGAAGGAACAATTCCAGGTAGCCCCTATCTCGGTCCACTTGTACTCTCTTCAGGAAGATTTTTGGGAACCAGATATTCTTGAAGGGATTGGGAATGCAATTAGAGAATTTGTCAAAATCTTTGAGATAACAAAGAGAAGGCATAATATATTATATACTTGAATCTATGTCCACATGCATATTTACAACCACTCCTGTAATCTATAGATCTGGAATACCATGACTCCATTTGGACATAGTTGCTTGGTTATGAGCATTTTACCTTTAACTGTCACAGATGCCATGAATATGGGCATCTGTTTCGAGATTGTACAATCACTCTAGTGGAAGAAGCTCAGTTCGCTTCCAAGAACAAGCATGAAGATGAATTTTAATTAGTGGGAGGATAGAAAAACCTCTAGACCCACAATCCATCGCCTCAATCAAATGCACACCAGAGCTCCATGTAGCAAGAATCTGCTGCAATGCCCCAATCGTAGGCATAACCTTCGAAATTTGGGGATGGTAACCCTTTCACAGTCGTGGAGAACTTGGAGACTGAGGAACCAATAATAGAATGATCAACTCAATTGGCCATTCAAGCAATGGAAGTGGGCAACCAACGCCTTAATAACCAAGACAAATTGACTCCTAAAATGAAATCTATAAAATACCTTGAGGAAGACAGGGGACTGAAGGAAATACTTATCGACACAAGTAATATCTTAGAGGTAGAGGAGAAAAACAATAGACTGGGACTTGATTAGCACATAAAGCTTGAATTCTTCAAGGTTGGATCAAATTATATATTAAAGGTATTCCATCTAACCAGCTCATCCATTTCAGAATTGTTTTTAGGCAATGGTGTGCACGATTAACTAAACCAGAGGTTGAACCTAGAGATTAGGGCACATGCAAGGAAAGGGGCATCTTGTCCATCGCACCTCTAGATTAGGGAACAACGGAGAAATGGAAAAAAGGTAGGAAATTGAAAAAAGAATTAATCCGTGAAGCGGTAGAATTTCTGCTCAATTCTAGGAAGATGGGGCAAGTGACGAATTCATTTCCTCATATTTTAACCCTTCCCGAATGAAAGTAGTCTCATGGAATATACAAGGCTTTAAAAATAAAGATAATCTCCATTCATTGAAGAATAAAATTAATAAGTTGAAACCATACATTGTATCACTGTCGAAAACTAAGATAATTGCAGCAAAATCTATAGGAGGTAAGTTAGATATATTGGAGAGGAAGTGAAGCTATGATGGTGGATGCGATAGGGGTGTCAGGAGGTATTGCAGTGTTATGGAACCCAAATAAAATTGTTTTCCAAGATTGGGTAGGGGCGTGGCATAACCTCTTAGGCAGTTTATGATGTATAGGGTCAGACTCCTGGATAGGATTGAAAATAGTTTATGGTCCCTTGACTCCATAGGAAAAAGAGCTCTTCCTTCACGATTTGGTGGGACTTAGATCATGCTTCCATGATCTAGCACAGATCATTGTTAGGGATTTCAATGTGACCTTTTTTGTAGGTTAATCCTATCTGCGGACAGAGATGGTCCCTCTAACCCAATGAGTGGGTCTAGCAACAAATGAGACAATCTACAAGACACTTTCCTAGATTAAAATCGAAATAAGAGAAGAGGAAGAAGACCTACCTCTCTCTGATGCTATAATGCACTCTTTTGTTGAAGATCTTGATCACTTGCTCCTCAAGGTCAGTCGTTGCTGCTCACAGCGTTTGAATACCTGCACAAGTGGTGAAAGACACAACAAAGCATAAAAGTGCAAAAAGCATAATAAAATGTAATTCACTTAACAGATCAAGGAGCATTAAGATAAATGAAGCATTGACACAAGCATTTATGGAAATGAACCAACAATTGTATATATTAATAAACAAAAGAGGAAGCATACAACCTAGGCCTTGATGTTAGTAGCCCTCTTTGATTGAATGTCCAAGTCCAAGCTCAAGCTCTTCAAGCACTCCTTCTCCAAGCTAAAGTGAATAACATGTAGGAACTATCTCAACATAAGGATGCAAATAATCACAAACCAACCATTTAGAAATGGAGGGGAATGAATTTATAGGCAGGGACAGGGGGTTAGGATCTCACCAAAGATAGGGGAAGGTCCTCATCTCAAGGAGGAAGCTCATAGGGATAATATTAAAGGGTAATATTAGAAGAATTCACCACATCCACAACAAACATCCTCTCGCTTACCATTTTGGAATCTTCTAGATCACGAAGCTTCTCCTCCACTTTGGGATAACTTTCCTTCTAGGGTTCAGTGCGAGTATCTAGGCAAAAGTCGCACTGGCAGCATGAGACTCACATGGTGCAACCTGTCAACAACACGAGAGGGTAGTGTCATAGTGGTGTTGACCCAAAAAATAGGGTTTTGAGCCCATTTTTCTCACGAAAGACTCAAGACAACTTTTCATTAGTTCTTCAGGGAGGATATGAACTGCATATTAGGATAGGTACACTGCATAATTGTCAAGTTTTCGGCACTTCGAGGTATGACATAGAGAAGTGTAGGAGGTGTGACAAAATATTGTGTAACAAATGCCCCCTAAATCATGAAGGAAGAATAGGGAGTTATGGCTGAGATGCTTTGCAAGCTATTGCAAGGACTAGATCAAACACCATTAGGAGACCTACAAATCAAGGATGCATATACATATACATATCTGATACCTCTGTAATTTATATCAAAACATTAATCCACAGTATGGACACAACCATCCAGATAGAAAGGACCATGTGAAAAGATCCATGGTATGGGTGCAACCGTCCGAATGAAAAGGATCGTCTAGAAGTCTAAGATCCAAGGTATGGACACAACCACCCGATATAGAAGGATCATCATAATCATAGATATAAGGTTCCCATGGTACCATCACAACCATCCGTATAAAGGAAACACATATACAATCATGAATAATACATAACTCCACACATCTTGAGTTATATCAGACAAAAATGAGGGTCTTGTGCTCCATCCGAACCTGATCACAATATGAATTCTAACATGCGAATGAATGTGCCGAAGTCGAACATGCTAGAAAACCACTTGATTACCGACCAATGATGTGAACCGTTAATAGGCACGAGAGAAACCACCAATAATGACAAGGGCTCTCAAGGTATGAAAATACAATCCGTGAAGGTGAAAATGAAGCGGAAGTCAAACAGTCGTGGAATCATCCGATCTGAGGCTAATGGTGAAAACCTACTGTCAAATGTGAAGAACTTGCCATTAAGACATGCAAGCTCTAAGGTACTGAAATGGATTTTCTAAGTCATCTTCCTGGATAATGAGCTGAAGTCAACATGAAGTGACTCATCAAAGCAGGGCCATAATGATTCCCTCATCATCGACACGAAACAAGGAATAAAGTGGAATAAACGAGAATGATTGAGGACTGTGGGAAAATATCAGATAATGTATAGGTAGTAAATTGTAGATAGGAGTTCCCTTGAACATATCGGCGACACGACTCTAGAGTGTGGCAGCATTTGACTCAACATAGGACCAAGGGTCATGACGATGAAGTGGAATGGTTAGATGAGAGGCAAAATGGATCACCCAAACCTGGAAGGAAAAGTGATTGCGTGAGGATATCCGAAACCTGATACGAGGAATAGATCAGTGTCATGTTCAAGAGTGACATGCTGCATATACAAGAGATGTTTCACTTTCACCTTTTCCCCACTATTTGTAGTGAACACCCCAATTATTTTTAATCACAAGCTTGAAGGGGATAGCATATGCTTGTTGTGTAAGTTCATTCTTCGATTGAATCCATCATAGTAAGTTTTATGAGCCTTAGGAAGGAGAAACTCGGTCTTGTCATCGTGACAAGTCTTTCGTCGTTTAATTTTTATGAGCCCAATGGAAGAGTAACTCGATGCCTTTTTCATATTTAGAGAGTCTAAAAAAGAGATGAAAAATAAAACTCCAATAGGTTTTCGTAATTTGTCTCTCAAACCTAAAAAGGTAGAAAACAATATTTGAGAGAACCTCTTGATCATGTCGACCAAGGTGTTCCTTTTTCAAAAATAGTCAATCCCAGCCCAAAAAGGGGGTAAATGTATATTGAGATGATGTCAATTCATTTAATTTAACGAGTTCAAAATGAAAAGTACTTGATAATATTTTCATCTTTCGAGATTTATAAAAGATCTTGAAGATGACTCCAAGGGGGTTCCTTGTTTATTTTTAACGAGTCCGAAAATGAGATAAAACAAAACTTGTTGAATTGGTCAAGAATGATTAGTGTTACCACCAAAATATTTTGTAACTGCACAAAGACAACCACATATCACTGATATCGAGATTAATAATAAATTATTTGTAAAAATGTATTTGAAAACTTATAAATAGAAAAAAGGTAAAAACATTTTACCATTTCACTTTGGGAAATTTGGAGGGTGCATTTTACGTTATTTTCTTTGATTCTTCAGGCAAGTGCTGTCGTAGATATAAGACACCATTTGGCGAATCATTGGTTGTAGGTAAAAGTTCTTCCCTTTCTCTTGTATTTCATACCATTTTTATGTCATTTCATAGAAGTTTTGACTGTTTAAGAGGAGGTTTTTCATTTTTATTATCATGGGTGATCAGCGAGTTTGATCATTAGATCTACACTAATCACCCCATATCCCAAAGGAGCATCGCGCTGCTGGCGCGAAAAGAATTTGAACAGTCGCGTTGGGTGCAGAGTGAAAAATAAAACGAGAAATACTCTATCTTAATCAATTTTTCCAAAGTTGTAATCCATTGAAAGACTTATAAATATGATTTATGGATTATTTGCAGGAGATTTCAATGAATATGGCCATCGCATGGAAAGAGAGAGGCCACTAGGCAGAACACCACCAAGTTGCTCAATGTAGCATGTATTAATGCCTTGAGGGACTGTGGATTGCTTAATTTCTTTTAGACCCTGAGACTAAGAGCTCAAAATGAATTTCTAGAGTATCTCATAGGATTATGGGATGTCGGTCATAAGATCTTCATTATTGGAGATCAAGAACTTGAAATAGAGGTATGTGACATCTATTTCATCACTGGACTGTCTAGGAGAGGACAGAGGATCCAACTCTTTAGAGCTCGCACTAGAGGAGAGAGCACTAGTACACTAATCAGCAGGCATTACCTGGATGTAGAAACAACCATGAGTGGAAAGGTTAAGATAGCAACCATCGACAACCTAGCCTTGAGGACTATTCTAGATATCATGGCTCGTATAGATGGGGCTTGAGCGTTACATGATAAAATGAAATCTTAGTTCCAATAAGCAGTGGACTATCTCACTCCAATTATATTAATTGGTGTGAAGGGTTGCTAGTTAACATGAAAATATAGTTGACCAAGTGAATAACAGGTCATTTGAGGTAGTTTGGGTTTAGATTGATCTTAGTCACATTCTTCTTGAAGTGCATTCGTTTGTTTCATTACCAATGGATATAGGTGGAAAAACTAGCTCTAAAATATATGAGGCTACTCAGATGGATTAAGATTATGCCTCGAGCTAGAGGAGGTCAATGGATGCACTTCCCTGCAACGTTCTTTAGTTGGTTACACCAATAGATGATCATGGTATATGAATGTGCCTATGTGGGCACAAACATAAGAGGAGACCGAGATCTTTCTTTACCACGTCGTGCACAATGGATCAATGTAGGTAAAAACTTATTTTTTGGAAATTTTCAAGTTTTATGATTTTTTTAAAGTGTATTTGAGAGTTTACCTATGATAATTTTGCATATGTAGTACTGGAAATACCTTCTAGAATGTCTTTGATAGCTCAGCGAGTAGCACTCAAAATAGAGGAATAATATCCATACGAGGAAGGAACAGATGCTATAGTGGAGATGGAGTGAAACCTGGAAGTCCTTACTCAGGGTATTCCATAGTACACTACCATAGATGATGTGTCGTTGTGATACTAGAGGCACATAGTGGGAGTACCCGCAAGACTTTTTCGCTTGTTAAGCCAAGTGATTAGAGTTTTCTCATGCTATCATGAGCATAATGTGGGCGAATAGCCTATTCCTAATTGTATTATCTGCACTATTGTAGGCTTTTAAATCCATGCGTCGCAGAACACAATTTTTTGAGATTTTGACATAGTAAACTTTGACAAACTTGATATATATATATATATATAATATATATATATATATATATATATATAGATATATATATATAATATATATATATAGATATACACACACACACACACAACACATATGCATGTTTCTATTGTTTACTTATGTGTTCATATATCATGATGATGTGTTCAGGTTCTTACAAGTGATGCAAATGTCTATCTAAAACATAATTTGCTAATGCATATGTTAACGTATTCAAATTTCGTGGAATGTGCTGATATGTAATGTAATCAAAGTTTCTTTCTAGTAATCAAACACGTAGATAGATGCACAAAATTTATGGATTTCTTATTAAATAATGATTGTTTAATTGTAGCACAATGAGTTGTGAATCTAGCTTAACAACCAAATTTATGATTATGAGAGCAACTGCTTCTAATAACAGTTCGATAACTGCACTGTACTTGGAAGTATTATTAGTTTTTCATCCCAGGAAAATACATTGTAAATTGATCAACTCACCATTATGGTCGAAGAGTACCCAAGCTGTGGAAGATAAGTTTTGTGTGCTATAACAAGCACCATCAACAAAACCAACATAATGGTTTGACGACATCTATAAACTGAGTGGAACACAAGGTAGGCAGAGGAAACATGTCTGCAAAGTAAACAATCACACCAAAAAATCAAAATGCACACTAATGAATTCACACATTAATGTACAAAAGTAATTATATGGAAATTAGGCATAATACTTTTTCAGATAAATCCCATTGCAGGGCTGTGCTAATGCATTACATTCATAGTCAACTTACTCATATGCACCTTTTTGCAAAGCACGTTTAACAATGTATGGCCCATGCCACATAGGTTCAAACTTCCTAGCTCCCAACTTATCATTGGCTTGGCCATATAACAAGACCAAGTCACCTTTAGCGAAAACTCGTGGAGAAACAGTTTGATCATAACGATATTTAACTCATTTTTTCTGTGCTTCAATAACCATCGCAACAATATGATGAGTTTAAACAAGCCTCTCAAGGTAATGTAAACACTCCTCTTCAGGTGAGGTATCGGGGAGAAATTCGATAGCTAGTTTTAATGAAGGAATCTCACACTTGATAGGCAGTGTCACCTCTAAACCATATACCAACTTAAAAGGGGTGAAACTAGTGGTTGTCTTATCTGAGGTTGAGTAAGCCCAAAGAGCCAAAAACAGCATGAGATGTTGGTACTTTTATGCTTCCCAATGGTACGTTGAAGCATAGTAACTAAGGCTTTATTAACCACTTCAACTTAGCCATTGGCCTATGGGTAATAAGGAGTTGAGTTGTAACGACGTACACCCAACTGAGCAGTAAGCTCTGCCATAATGTATTGATGAAAATGGGATCCATGATCAGTGAAAGTGGCTTGAGGGACACCAAAATGGGATATGACATGGTTAAAGTGGAACTGAGTAGCAGTTGTACCGTCAACAGTGTATGTGGGCATCGCCTCGGGCCACTTAGTAAAATAGTCGACGACGGCAATGATATAATTAGGCCCCCTGATCAAGCGAGGGTTACAAGAAATGAAATCAATTCCCCAATTAGCGAATGGGTCGATGGTAACAACTGGGTGTAAGGGTGTTGGTGGGACGTCTTGCTTACATTTATATATCTAACATTCATGGCACTTTTGAATTGCCAAGATGAAATCTTTGAAGATAGATGGCCAGAAATAACTAGAATGAAGGATTTTCTAAGCAGTGGAATAACCTAACATGTGACCACCACATGCCCTGGAGTGGTAGTCATTTAGGGATCGTTCAGCCTCTTCAATTGTTAAAAATATTTGAAGAAGAGAATCAACATTGACTTGGTATACTGTATCACCAATAATCCGATAAGATTGAGACCAGTTCAAGATAACTTGGATCAAAACGTTTGGGTTTGAAGATAAACAATAATATCTTTGTACCATGGGTTGAGAGTATTGATGAGAAATAAGGTTTCATCAGGAATATGCTTAGTAAAATCATTGGAGGTGTTTGCAGAAGGAAGGGCATAAATCAATTAGAAAAAAACTAGTGATTTCTTTGATTTCACGATAGTAAACTCAAAATCAAACTCTTACAGGATAATGATTCATTTAGAGTATTTTCCCCCAAGTAGCTGACAAGTTAGAATATAAGTCATGGGGTTATAGTCAGAAATCACTTTGGTCTTTCATAGAAGAATATAATGGTGAAATCGTTGGACAACATGGACTGCTTCCAAGGTGAGTTTCTTGACATGAGCATATCGAGTTTCAGCATCAATAAGATTTTGGCTCAAATAATAAACAACGTGTTCATTAACCTTGTCATTGTCCTGGTCTAGTGCCATGGAAATGGTACTGTTAGCCGTGGCCAAGTACAAGAAATAATCACGGTGGTAATCGGGGGGATGCAATAAAGGAGCACTAGTGAGTGTTTTATTTAGAGCGTTGAAAGATTATTGAGCGATTTCATCCCAAATTAATGGGATCCCCTTCTTAAGTAAGCGTGTAATCCCTTGGAAATCTTAGCATAATTAGGGACAAAATGATGAAGAAAATTGGCCTTCCCTTGCAAACTCTGCAATTGGTGCAGGGATGAGGGAGGGGTAGATTTACAATAACCTCTACTTTTAGAGGATCTATTCAGATGCCTTATTTAGACACAAAAAAACCGAAGAGACGACCAAATTCGATGCAAAAGACACATTTATGTGGATTGAGATAAATATTATAGTGCCGACAACGTAGAAAGATTGCTCGAAGGTGGTCCAAATGGTCACAAGGAATGAGCTAGTAAGTCATCCAAATAAGGCTGAATGATGTGTTTAATATCAAGAAAGGCATATGACATCTCTCTCTGGAAGGTAGCACCAACATTTTTGAGACCGAAAGGGAGCTATTTATAAGAAAAAGTCCCCCATGGACAGATGAAAGCAGTTTTGTGTTGATTAGTGGGTAATATGTTAATCTGGTTATAGCCAGAAAAACCATCCATAAAATAAAAGATCTCACTCCCAGCACACTCATCAATGATATGATTAATAAAGGGAGTGGTATAATTGTCTTTAGAGCATGCATGGTTGATATCACGATAATCAACAAAAAATTGAATTGTTCCCTACTTTTTAGTGATGAGTACGATATTAGAAACCCATTTTGTCATTGGGATGAGGTAAATAAAACCATCCTTTAGAAGCTTTTCAACTTCTCCCTTAATAGCAACGGTCTTTCTAGGATGCACACGACAGAGCCATTGATGAATGGGCTTCGCATTAGGATAAGTTTGTATTTCGTGCACCACTATAGCTGGATCAATACCAGGTATTTCCTCATACGACCAAGTGAAGATATCATGAAACTCTTTAAAAAGGTCAGTGTAAACCCTGATCTCTTCTGGAGAATAGGAAACCCCGATGTGGATGTTCATGAAAATCCCAGGTTTAACGGAAATGTTGATTGGCATCGTAGCAGTAATATTTGCCATATTACCTTCGGATAGAACTTCATGCACCAAAACAAGTGTTTGAAGTGGATGCATTAGGTTATGAGAAACAAAAGTCTCTAGACATGAAGAAATCTCTCTAAGACTTGGAGGAAATGAGGAACGATGATGAGCATCATTCCAGGGAGTTTCGTCAAGGGACATAACCTCAACAATACACTCATCAGTGGGAAATATCTCATTCAAGGGATCCTGAGAATCCCAACAACCAAGCCAAGGAGATTATGAAGAGGACTTAGCGGCATAGCATCACCGAAAGAATCAACGTGATCTATAGTAGGGATGATCCATGGATCACTTGAGGCTGAGATCATGTTGACGGATGCGACATGCAAAGGTGGGAGAGAAAAAGTTCCCATTAAAGTAAAATCTTTGAAAATACATGCCCCCACACTTGCATAAGGAATATCGATATTTCCCACATATGGGACATTTCCATTTGAAGAACCGAAAGAGAAAAATGCCAATTAATCGATGGTGACGATTTTCCCTTCATGGGGAAACTAGAGCACACAGAACAAAGAGGAAACCAAAAAAAACATGGCATGAGTCCAACTTCGTCCAAGTAGAAGGTTTTAATTCATATTTTCATCTATGATTTCTACTTCTAATTCAAAAATTTTCCCTTCCAAGGTGATGGGTAAACTTGTGAGAATATAATAAGGATGGGATCCTTTACCAAGGTGTTCAGAGACTGATTGAGAGGTGGAAATCCGATGACTTTCCAACATGAAACAAACATGATGCAAGTGGAAGCACGCTCATCAATGAAAGTCTGATGAATTGTCTTTCCTTTTATAATGACTTGGATTAAAAAGGTGATTTGATGGGAAAGACGAGGAACATGGTTTTCTAGATCAAAAGTGATCAAATTCCAATCTGTAGGATCAATTCCTCATATAGTAGATAATAATGATTTCCATTGCATTTGAAATGTTTGGAGAACTTCCAAGGAAGACGTCGTCGAACGGGCTTGAGGCAAATCCTCGAGAATAATGTAATGTTGAGTAGCTCTAGCATTCAGATTATAAGATGAATTCCGAAGCACACCTTTAGGAGGCGGTCAAATAAAATATTCATTATTAGGTCTCTCGATATGAAGAAGAATAGAATTGGGTGGAGCGGAGGTAGAAGGTGTATTAATGGCTTCCTTTTCCATGTCTGCTTTTGAGGAGTTTGATAATATTCTGACCAAGTGGCAATAGAAATAGGCATTGTTCCACTCATGTAAATCTAAGAACCTGAAGAGGTAGAGGATTGTGGTTGATCTACCAATTGGGTCTGCTGTGATGGAAATGGCTCTTTTAGCACACTCGGTGTCCCTTTCAATAAGTGACTAACTTCTACACAACGGGGACAATCCTTGGTATAGTGATCTTCCTAAAAAATGAGGCAAAGATACTTAGGCTTACATTTGGAGACATCATCAACAGATGACTTAGGAGGATCTATTTTTGGGGTATCATATTTTGCTTTTCCTTTACCCTTATTTTTACCTTTTGAGGCTTTGTCTACCACAGTAGACTAAACAACATTAACCTAAGAGGTTTTACCAGGATTTGAATAAGGTTTCGAAGGAGGATTGGATGCAGTATTCAAAACGGATTTTTTCTTCGAAGAAGCTTTATTGGAAGTTTGAGACATTGATCCAATAATACCATCGATAGGTGGTACGTCCAGAGATTTAGAAGATGCTGGATCCATAGATGGCCTCAGAGCATCAGGAAAGAGATCATATAACATGCTATATTGGGAGGATACAAAATCTAAATATTGGGCACAAGCAATGGCTTGATCTTCAGTAACACAACCTCCCATTGCTATGTCTGCAACAATTTTGTTGACAAATGATTTTGTAAACCATTCAGTTAACAAATCACCAGGTATTGCAAACTTGATGAGGAGATGTTAATGTTTGAATGAGATGTGGATAGTAATATGTTTGGCATGGAATCCCCCCCAAGGAATTTTTTGGGGCTTAAAGCCCAAGTTTTGACCAAATCTTGTTGTAAAAGCTCCGTGAATTGCGGGCGCGGGTCACAAAAGCATAATAGAGTCACAGGGTTGTTGGCCCTAGTTTTGTAATTTAATATCGGCTGGATACACCTAGCCATGGTCTATGGACCATGGGATTGTATAAATAGAGCGAGGACCTAAGTGTAAACGGATAACTAATAATGAAGAGAATTGAATAATGAGAAGTCTCAGTGATTGAGTCAAAAAAGTGTGTCCATGGGTCATACAGTAGGAGAAGGCTCTGCAACTGTGTGTGCAGAGGCCTAGTAGTCCACAGTTGAGTGCGCGGACCCCTGCAGCTGAGTGCGCAAGGCAAGTCGAGTCTGTAATAGTTGGAAGAATCAATAAAGAGAAGTTTTGCTATAATTTTGTGTATATTTCTCTAGTTTAATGCATGATTGTATATAATTTACAAGTACACCATTTATTTAATGTGTGAACCCGTATGAATGTTTTATATTGTTAAGTATAACTTGAGACATTTAAATAGGTGAAGGTTCTTAATTGATACTGAAAGATAAATAAGATCTTGAGTAATAGCGCAAAACATGGCACAACCCCCTCGTTAGGGCTACGCGAAGGCTGAGTATCAGGCCACAAGGAATGGAAGGTGCATGAATCCACCTACGCACAGGGACAAATAATGGACTAGTCGAACTCATTGGACATCTCCAGGGTGCGGAAACTTGATTTTAGCACCCTCCCAAACTACTTCAGGTGAGAGTTCAGTCCGCGCTCCGTAGACTGTTGTCGAAAGGGCCAGTAGTACAGGGATTTGTTTGGCTAATTAACTCTGAACTTGGGTCAGGCCCCAACAAGCCAACAAATGGTTCCATTGCCGGGATTGGGATCTGCATAGAGATGTTTGATGTCGTATCACTGGAATCCGACAAAGAGAGGAATTGAATATTGGTTGGATAGGAAGATTCACTAGTTCGCGGCACTGGAAAACAAGAATCCGCGACTATCAAAGGAAGAGTGGTTAGACTACTACTTATATAGAGAGTTCCATGAAATTTTCTTTGCATCCTTCCCCACTGAGTTGTACGAGTGGATTGCGAAGCTAGCAGATAGCCAAGGAAGGTGTAAACTCGACAAACCTATTGTGTGGACTCCAGAATTGGTGCGCAGACTGTAAGCATCAAAAGATCAGATCGCACGCATTGTCGATCACTGGCTTGATCGAATCATAGGAGGATTCATCACCAAATTCACGGTAGATAATTCAGTCAGCTATAGCGAGGTATAATGACGCTTCCTCAAGGGACCACGAGGTAAGTACGTTAAATGTTTTAACACTTGGATTAAAATAATACTATGTGAAAAGTTGGTTATGTGAATAAATTGATGTTTGGGGCTACACGAAGTGGGAGAATCTACAGAAATGAAGGTAGCACAGAACTAGAAACTAGCTCCTTGATTTCACCTTCGCAAGGAGTCGAAGAAGAGCTCGCGAAGGTCTCTCCAAGAAGTGCGATCAATCTGATAAAGTAGAGAATTCTGCACATACCACCCCCACCCACACCACCACCAGTTTCACCATCTTCACCCCCGACTTCGCCCATGCCACCTTCACCACCACTGTGAAGTAGTATGTCTAGCGCAATAAAGCTACCAGTGTGCAAGGGAGTAGGGAATGAATATCTAGACCAATTTTGGTTCATGATAAAAGCTGTATGGGAAGCACATGGTGTCATGGACGACAATATAAAGACGACAACATTGGTCAGCACTCTGTAAGATCACATGCTGACTTAGTACATTAAGCATTCCAATGACAATCTGAATGTGGGGATAGTAGATATCCAACCTGCGCTAAACAAGGAATTTAGCAAACCAATATCAGAGGCGCAATCTATCATTGGATTCAAGGAAATCACAATGCTACCAGGCGAAACCCCATGGGAGTTGGATCAAAGGTTGAAATGCACAATTCATGAAGTGAACATACGTTAATAGATGGGCAACACCGCGAATGGTTTGTATCATCATTAATGCCACATCTACAGAATGTGTTGTCATAACAAAGGCTAACCACTCAGGCTGAGGCTTTGGAGGTCGCGATGAGATTGCATGAGACTCCAATATAAGATCCTGACCTGGGAGTCCAACAGATTCACACATAGTTGAAAAACTTGTGCCTTGAGATGCAGAGTTTGAAACGAGATAGGACGGCTTGTCCAAAAGTGCGTGATGAGGTATGGTGCGTAAAGTACAAGGGTCAGGGGCAGGACAGGGACCACTACCCGTTGTTCGCGAATTACCTTGCGGGAGGAGGATTAATTCCATTGAGACCGGAGGCACAAGTAGGACCAAGCGTGGCACCTGCATTATGGTGTGCAATTTGTCAGATAGGAGGAAAGCATGCTATAGATAACTGACATCTGTTACAGAAGTATACATAGAATTCCCAGTAGTTGTTTTGTAATTTCTGTAGGTTAGTAGTTCATGATGAGTGCACCTGTAGAAGTTATGAACTGATGATGGATCAAACTCCTACCTACAGAGTTTAGGTCGAAACACAGCCGCTTGACCAAAACGTAGGGATGACGCGAACTAGATTTCAAGGGCGCAGACAAGGCTGAGTTGAAATGGGACTAGGAAGAGGTCGTAGACAGCTGATATGTTACAATTGCAGAGGGCTGGGGCATTATGCTAGTGATTGTACAAGTCCAACAAGACCATCATGCTTATATTGTACGTAGTTTGATCATGAGATGGAGGACTGTCCCACACTGATAGTGAGGTTTCACGATAAAGGAGCACTGCAGCCTCCCCCAACTAAAAACCTATAAATGATGAGGTCTAAGCCACGTGAGGAAGACCCTAATGTGAATATCATGCTTTGAAGTGGTATTACAACAGGGGATGCTAAGGGAAAGCCGCCTGAAGAATGTACCTAGGTCTGCAAGGCTATAATGAAGGAACCATAATTTGATTTGGAGCGTGCTACGGAGACATTCATGGAAGTTAAGAGGAGCTTCACGGATGCCTCCACTTCAGGAAGTAAAGACAGACTAGAGCCAGAAATGGACCCATCGATGCTCACTACATTCTTAGAAACATGCACGAAGCTGTTGTGTGATAGCAAGGCTATAAAGGGGCAGTAAGAACTCATAACTAGATGTGCTGGGACAATGCCAGGAGAACCACACATAGTCTAGAAGCTCGAGAAGCACACGACACAAACAAGAAGGGAGATGCGATTTACCATGCAGATCGGGGAATACGAGATGAAACAAGTGATTCTGGACCTAGGATCAGACGCGAACATCCTGCCAAAACAAACATGGGAGTGCATGGGCAGGCTTGCGTTACAATGGTCTCCTATCCAACTATGAATGAAAAGCCAACAAAATATCCTACCTATGGGGAGACTGCAGGGAATCAAAGTAGATATCGAAGGAGCGAGCGCGCTAGTAGATTTCAAAGTGATAGAGATTGTTGATGACAACAATCTACCCTACACTATTGGGAATAGATTGGGCCACTGACATGAATGGATTGATAAATATAAATAAGCGCAAGATGGTTTTTGAGAAAAGGTCACTACACGTAGTGGTGCCTTTAGACCCTACAGAAGGATCACACTACACAGAGCCAGTTTGCAACTATGATAATGATGACAATCTAGATTGTATCTATAAGATAATCGCATGAGAGAAAGATTGGGTGAATCCAACCGCAGATGGCCAAATATTGTGGGAGCATGAAAGCTCTTGCACATCAGATTCTGATGAGGAGATAGAACAATGGCAGAATCAGATTACACGAGGTAACCACGCTCAACTGTAACATGATGACAAGGTCGCTGTGCTGTGTAGCAATAAAGGTGATAGATCTGCCTACATATGATGGGTTGAGTGAGGTGGATGATTTCCTAAACAAATTTGAAAGAGAAGTACCAGAATAGCAGCGGTTCGACGCTATAAAATGGGTAATGTGAACTACGCATGCAAGATGGTGGGGTACGCACCAAAGGAGTTTTAAGGACTAGCGTGAATGCAGAAGGATGATGCACATGTGGTTTGTGAAGTATTAAATGCGGTTAAAAGACAAGTATGACGGACAAGATGATCCACGTGCACACCTCACAAAATGGACAAAGGTCTATGGAGAAGAGCGCCAACCTTAATCGGTGCACCTGTTCTGTCACACCCTGGATATTATACCCATGAATTGGTATATAGAAACGGAGCTCCACCATGGCATGAACGAATGGGATATCTTGCACGAAGGAGTCCTGTTAACCTTCACGTTTGAGGATTGTTGGTGGAATACTGTTGATGATGTGCTACAAGCAGTAAAAACAACTATCTTTAAAATACCCTAGGAGCTAATGGAAGTGCTTCAGCCTGAATGGGCGACCCAGCTGAGCTGCACACTGGAGTGTTACAACATAAACATTGAAGAAGACGATGAAGATCCACACAAAGTTAACAATCCAGAAACTGAAGGTTATCACGAGGTTCAAGGGCCATTTATTGAAGACCCTGACATTACCGCATCAGTAAAAACAAAGCAGGTAAACATTGGTATGAATGCTAAACATAAGTATGCAATGCTTGGCGACTACTAGGATGCTATCATGGTGGATAAGGTCACTGAGTTACTCTGCGAGTACCAAGACCTATTCCTGACCAAGATCATGGACTTAAAGGGGATCGTTGGTGATTTAGGGATGGTTAAGATTGCCCTAAAAACTGATGTGAAGCCAGTTAAGAAGAGGCCTTATTGCTTGAATCCGAAGTACAAGGAAACAGTCCACAAAGAATTAGACAAAATGCTTACAATTGGAATTATTGAGCTGGTGGAAGAATCTAACTGGGTAAGCCCTATGGTAGTGTAGGAGAAGAAGTATAAGGGTAAGATAGGAATATGTGTGGACCTCAGGAAATTGAATGATTCTTGTATGCATGACCCATTCTTGACTCCGTTCACAAACAAAGTATTGGAAGATGTCACTATGGGTTCTCAGGGTACCACCAGATCAAAATCATGATGGAAGATAGGAGCAAGACCACCTTCGCGACTGAGTGGGGCTACCTTCAATACACTGTTATGCCATTTGGGTTAAAGAATGCGTCGACCATCTTTTTGTGCATAGTTGTTGCAACATTCAAAGAGTATATCCACAAATTCCTGGAGGTCTATCTAGATGATTGGACTGTATTTGGATTGGATAAGCACCATGTAGTGAGCTTACGCTTGATGCTAGATACTTGTCGATGACACCAAATCACGCTGAGCCTCAAAAAGTGTACATTCCTCGTTCCCTTTGGGAACCTGTGGGACATGTGGTCTGCAAATAGGGACTAATGGTAGACCCTGCGAAGATTGCAGTAATTCTGAATGTGGAAGCACTACGAAGTGTTAAACAGTTGCGTGCTACCCTGGGACATACGGGGTACTATAGGAAGTTCATCAAAAGCTATGCCCAGATCGCTGCGCCAATGGAGAAACTATTGAAAAAGGATGTCATGTTCTACTATAATGATGATTGCATGAAGAGCCTGGATGTACTAAAAGAGAAACTAGCCTTCGCCCCAATCCTGGTCTTCCCAAAATGGGATGTGGAGTTTCATGTCCATGTGGATGCATTGTTTAGAGCATTGGGAGTGGTGCTCACACAGGAAGGCAGACAGGGCTTGGATCACCCTGTCGCGTTTGCAAGTCGCAAGTTGTCCAAAGAAGAAAAAACTATTCCACAACCAAGCATGAGGGGTTGGATATGGTGTACGCACTCCAAAAATACTCGAACTATTTTCTAGGAGGATACTTCAAGATGTATACAGACCATTCCACCTTATCTAGCACCCTCCCATAATACTTTAGGTGAGACTTCAGTCAGCGCTCCGCAGACTATTGTCGAAAGGGCCAGTAGTACAAGGATTTGTTTTCTTGGTCAATAAGCCTGTGTTGGGGGGCGCATCTATAGATGGCCCTTATTGTTCCAAGAGTATGAATTTGAGGTCATGGTAAAGCCTGGACACCTGAACGCAAGACCGGATCACTTGCCACGTATTGAGACGGGTGAGGAACCTACTAGTTTGGAGGAAGGATTACCTAAAGCACAACTCTTTGTTGTGTGCGTCGCGGATAGACACTTTGAAGATATAATCCACTTTCTGACAACAGGGACTACACCGAAGGAATACTCCATTCAAAAGAAGAAGGAACTGGTGGTGTGCGCGGTTGCTTTTTCTGTCATTGTAGGGCACCTATAAAAAATGGGAAATGATGAGATACTCTGAAGGTACGTACCTGAATTTGGACGAAGTCAGATCCTTGCGGAAGCACATGGGGGCGATGTAGGAGGACACTATGCAGGACAAGTGACCACGCAAAAGATTCTCCACACAGGGTTGTGGTGGCCAACCCTTCACCAAGATTCAAAAGCACACTGCAAGCCCTGTGATATATGTCAAAGGATAGGTAAACCATCACTGAGGGACAAGATGCCTTTGAATCTGCAAATGATGCTGTAGCCTTTCGAAAAGTGGGCGATCGACTTTGTAGGACCTATCAAACCTCAGGTAAAAACGGGTACGTGATACATCATCACCGCGACAGAGTACCTGACTCTTTGAGTAGAAGCATAGCTGGTCAAAGACTGCACGGCCACTAAGCTGCAAAGTTTTTGTTTGAACACTTGCTGACTCGATTTAGCTATCTAAAAATATTAATGAGTGATCGCGGTACGTATTTCCTGAATGAAACCATCAACACACTAACAAAAGAGTTCTAGGTGTATCATTAGAAAATCACACCGTATCACCCACAAGCCAATGGGATAGTAGAAGCATTTAACAAAATACTTGAGACTCTGCTAACCAAAGTATGCAACGCGCAGTGAAACGATTGGGACCTGCGTGTACCTACAATACTATGGGCTTATAGGATAACATGCAAGAAACTAATGGGATATACACCTTTCCGGTTTAGTTTATGGAGTGGAAGTTATCATGCCAATGGAGTATATTGTCCTTATTCTATGCATAACAGTGCTCACAGGTATGATATACTGTGAAGCCCTGGAAGAAAGGCTTGCGCTGTTGGAAGAACTCGAGGACGAATGGTTCTTAGCTGGCTTTCATCAACAGGTGCAAAAGTAGAGTGAGAAGGCCTGGCACGATCGCCATATTAAGTTGCGCACCTTCAAGGTGAATGATTTAGTGCTGCTGTATGATAGTAAGTTTGATAAATTCTCGAGAAAGCTTCGAATGCATTGGCTGAGACCATACGTTGTTAAGGAGGTCACACATGGAGGCACAGTACAGCTAGTCAAACTAAATGGAGAGCCTTTCCCAAGCAATATGAATGGTAGCCGCTTGAAGCCCTACACAGGTGGCTTGGCTATCTGACTAATCGGTAGAAGCACAGTCTTCGCGCACCAAGGATACAGAAAAAAGTGTGGGATTATAAACAAATGCAAGGTTTACCAACATAGTTGCAGAGAAACAGTTATGACACAGAGGTCTTGGAACAACGTATGCAGTAGATCCAGCAAGCAACATCTTAATGCTGCTAATGTTGCTGCAGTTCGAGAACAGTTGGAGGGACTCCGCGCAAAGATCTCCGCACTGACAGAGTGACTTGAGGGTGAGTAACGATGTTTGTGTTTGGGGCTTGTTGGGCATGGAATCCCCCCAAGGCATGTTTTGGGGCTTAAAGCCCAAGTTTTGACCAAATCTTGTTGTAAAAGCTCCACGAATTGTGGGTGCGGGGCGCGAAAGCATAATAGAGTCACAGGGTTGTCCGCCCTAGATTTTTAATGTAATGTCAGTTGGATAGACCTATCCATGGTCTGCGGACCATGGGATTGTATAAACAAAGCGAGGCTCTAAGTGCAAACAGATACTAATAATGAAGAGAATAGAAGAATGAGAAGTCTAAGTGATTGAGTCAAAGTGTAAAGTGTGTCTATGCGTCGTAGGGTAGGAGAAGGCTTTGCAGCTATGTGCGCAGAGGTCTAATAGTCCGCAGTTGAGTGTGCGTACCCCTTCAGTTGAGTGCGCAGGGCAGGTCGAGTCTTTAATCATTGAAAGAATCAATAAGGAGAATTTTTTCTATAATTATGTGTATCTTTCTTTGGTTAAATGCATGATTGAATATAATTTACGACTATACTGTTTATTTACTGCGCAAACCTATATGAATATTTTATATTGTTAAGTATAACTTGAGACATTTAAATAGGCGAAGGTTCTTAATTGATACTGAAAGATAAATAATATCTCGAGTAATTGTGCAAAACATGGAACAACCCCCTGGTTAGGGCTATGCGAAGGCTGGGTATCAGACCACGAGGAACGAAAAGTGTGCGAAGCCATCTGCGCGCAGGGGCAAATAGTGGACCAGTCGAACTCATTAAACATCTCCAGGGTGCAGAAACTTGGTTCTAGCACCCCCCCACACTACTTTGGGTGAGACCTCAGTCAACGCTCTGCGGACTGTTGCCGAAAGGGTGAGTAGTACAGGGATTTGTTTGGCTAATTAACTTTGAACCTGGGTCAAGCCCCAACAAGCCAACACAATATCCTATTTCAGAGATGTAAGAAAATGGGTACTAGTTTCACAACGAATCAGTAAATGGGAGTGAGTGAAGAAGCCATGGCCAAATAATTGAAGTCTGAATAGGCACCTCGAGGTAACTTGATGTACCATTTCACGACAACACCCATCAAGTTTCGTTGAAAGAGACGTAGACAAATAGATTCGTCAACCCAGGAGTTGGATGAACACCATAAGTGGTATGTCATAACATGGGCCTCAAGGTCTTCTCTAGATTTTCCTTCGAATTTTGGGCAATCGCTAGGAATCTTAGTGGGAACCGGAGGCTAATAAGGCAAATGAAGTATTGGAAAATTAGTGAGCCTTGACACATTTGGTAGTTCCAATATCACTAGAAACAGAAATTATAGTTTGAAAGGCATGTAAGACCTTTGAAAAGGCCAAATTTGCAGATTCCATCCTTGTTGGTATGGGTTTTGTCCCCATAGTGGCGAACTTTGACCATAAGGAGCTTGATTTTCCCCCCACTGAGGGGTACCCTGACCGTAAGGTGAATTCTGCCCCCACAAAGATGGGTTTTGACCATGATAAGGTTGATACTAACCTGCCATAGGTCACTGAGAACCATAAGGTGGATAAACATTTTGTGCGGCATATGGATTATAAGGTTGTTGTTGCAACTACTGACCCTGGTGATAAAACTATTGGCCTTGTTGCTGCAGGGGTTTGCCTTGTGCTACAAGGTTTGACCTTGTTAATATAAAGGTTAGTTTTTTTGTTACAAGGGATGACCTTGTTGTTGCAATGGTTGACCTTGCGGATACAAGGGTTGATTTGGTTGCTGAACAAAATGACCTTGCTACTGCAAAAGTTGTTGGAACTACTACAAAAGGTTGCCCTTGCTATTGCAAAGGTTACCCCTCCTACTGTAAAGGTTGTTGTTGAACATTCCCTTGAGGAATTCCTTATTGGTACTAATAAGTTCTAGTTGGGAATTGACCATATGCATTGGAAATAGGATTTTGACAAGGCTGCATATGAGGACCTACTTGTGGAATATAAGGTGGATTTTGAAGTTCTTGTGAACCATATGGAACATAAGACTATTGGTGGGGTATCTAGGCTAAATAAGGTTGTTGATACTGGAGGTTACTTGCTCCAGCTGGAATAAATGATCCAGTGGGATTAGGAATACCACTAACATGTTGACTCACTCCAACCATGTGAGGTTGTGATCCACTCACATGGGTTCCACTTGAGACAATAGGGATATTTGGAAATTTCTTCCCATGCCACGAATGAGGTGGTGGCACATTTTTTCCACTTGATGGGGGAATTGAGGAACTTATAGAAGTATTAACTGAAACTATGTTTCACCAAGATTTTAGGTTGGAACAAATGTAACAGTTGTGTTGGAAGATTTGGTTGAATCGAAACTGAAGTAACAAAAATTTTCACAAGGATATGAGAGGTCACATTAGGAATAAATGGACCAGAAGTAGGAATAACATTCGATGACCAAATTGGATTTTGGTATAATGAAGAAGCACTGGGAGTTCCTGAAACTAGTTGAGCCGAGGTTTTATAACCATGTGGAGCCATATGCCTATTGTCTTTAGGAGGTAGTTGAGATGGAACTCTTCCTACATAAGGAAATCCTTCCAGTGGAAATTCATATTTAGAATCATTATCAACAATAAGAGTGTGAGTAAGAGAGACTTTTGGAGGACCTTGACGAGAGGTTGGAAACTCAACTTTTGATGCCATAGGTGGAAACAGTTGGTGATGGGCAATTCGAGATGGTCATGGAGATAACTCCAAAGGAACACCAGGTTGATCGTATGGACTATAAGGTTGTTGAGGATATATCACCAACAGATCAAAAAGTGGATTCGAAGGGAAAAAAACAAAACTCTGTGGACTCTTAGGGGTTTTTGGATTAGACTCCTGAGAAGAGGATGAGTCTTAAGGTGGGGGACAAGAAGCAAGGGTTGGATACTTGGGACAGTTCTAAGTTCAAATCCTTTAGCTTCAAGTGAATGTGAAAGTTAAGAATGAGCTCCTTGTGATGACCCTTCAGCATCAAACGATGAAGGGGAATGGTGAGGTGAACACAATGGTTCAAACATGATGACTCTCTCTCAAATAAAAGGGAGAGCAGATGATTTGGTTGAGGGCTTTAAAATTAAAATTTACAAGGAATTACTCAATATGAGGTCAAGAAGCAATTGCATGGGTTCGAAATATTATCATTGGTTGCTAATTTTATAAATTAAAACAACAAATAAATAAAAAAGGGTTATACTAGGAAAGAGGGTTTACCAAGTATCCGTGAACCACTATATATGCCTTAGACGAAACCAAGGACTTCATGTACGATGGCCAATCTCCCCAAATTTTGTGTTCAGTGTATCACGTTTACAAGGCAGAAGACTCGGTTACCTGCGGCTAAAAGATAGGAACCTAGTGGGGTCTCTCAATATATACTCGATGGTAAGGGGAACACAAGTCTGTGTTAGCACTGTATAATGCCTAACCGTTCAGTGAGAGCATTCCAATATAATTGCCATACTGAAGTACCTCCTATATACCTGAAAGTACTGGAGAAATTTCAATATATTGTTTTATTGCTACAAGATTTCACCCCCGGTATACAATGCAGGCAGTTAACAAAAACTGCTATGTCTAATGATGTTAGAACACGTCTCTAGCCTAGACCTTTAGATTTTTGTGTTAGGTTATAAATGCTCCTTAAGTTAATTGAGTTAAAATTTAAGTTTATCTTGAATTAGGTTTCAATTTTATAGCTCAACGATGTCACTTGAATTCCTATGATGCAACTAAATGAGAAAAATGAACGCTAAACTAATAAGGGAAGAGAGACAACCAAACAATGCATCAATCAAGCAAAATGCATCAAAACATATCTCCCTAGCTTTTCTAATGCAAGATGTAAAAAATGAAAACTACTCTTTCAATTTCACCGAAGAATGCAATGCCAAAATGCAATCTTATGAGAAGAAAAATCACTTTCTTTCACTAAGGTGAACTAATATTTTTTTTGATTTCATTTAATTTGATTCAAAATTCAAACTAATGCATACAAAAAGGAAAAATGGATTTCAAAAAAACTAAAATGAATATTTCATTCACTTTGGTTTCAAATAAAACAAAAATCATTTCAAAAATACTTAAACGAATAGATCCTTTCACTTTTCTTTTCAAAACAATGAAATCAACCCAAAAATATACTTTCAGTTTCACGAGAGCAAACAACTTTAATCTACGTTTGACAATCGAGAAAAAGTAATTTTCAAAGAACAAATATGATCCAATACTAATGAAAATAGCTTCGCAAATATGAAAGAGACTTGAAAATGGTGTCCTGATCATAGTAAAACTCCTAAGTGAAGGCAATCGTGTTGGAAATAATCTTGAGAGGAGGGGTGAATTAGTATTATCAGATCAATAATTTTTCTTTTTTCATAATCATATTTATATATGCTACGTCAGAGAGGGGAACTAGCGTGTACACACCACTGTCTTTAAGGCAACCAGTGTTTCATGCAGTAAACTTATGATTCAGTTAATTCATCATATGTTGATCTATAATCAGTGCATCAATACTTCATCAATCATTAAATAGTAACCATGTGCAGTATAAACATAATAAACCATTACACATAAGCAACACACATGAACGCTAAGATTTAAGGTGGAAACCCAATGTCGGTGAAAACCACTTGCTGCTGTCGTCTCTATCTTCTTTTAATAATAAGAAACTATGTTTACAATCTTGTATTGGTGTAGACTCATACCAGTACGTAGGCTTCTACCTACAAAAGGTTACAACCTTCTCTCCTTCTCCAGCTTCTACTGGAAGGGAGCTACAACCCCTTAGCTCTTGTACTAGCCAATATGTTTATTAGTATGTAGGTGCCAGCGTACAGAAAACTCCACTCTTCCACCAGGGACCACGTTTCATGAATTTTCAGACTGGATGCTCTTGGCACATCTCAAGTCATATGAAGACCTTGACTCATCAATAACCCAACAGAAATTTAGAAACTCAAACTTCATCAACCAACATGCAGTTAATCTAAAACAATCATATCATTGTCATCAGAACACTGTGCTGAACCCAAAAACTTGTATCAACATTCAGAACCAACTGAAACCTCAAAAATTCATGTGTTAGATTGTATACGCTACTTCAATGAAGAAAACCTGCATGTATACACTACTTCCTTCAGCCCAACTTGCATATACCTCTAAAGATTCTGAATCATAGAATCTCTGATTCACAAACTGTACCAAATAGCAGTGTATTGAACATCTACAGTCAACTTACAAAACTTTACATAGGTAGGAAACATAAAACACTTCTACTCACCTATACAATCATTCAAATATCAACCTTCTTATGCATTTAGATTTACATTTAGATCTAAGAAGACTTCATTGACGGACAACAGTAAAATAGCAACAGAAATAAATCCACAATACTAATCTGATAGATCAGTCATCTTTGAACATCAAGCCTTTCTTTTGTACGCTACTTGAAAGAACTGAACCTGTGTGTATATGCTCTTTTGTTGAGACGAACCTGCGCACATATCTGCAAATATTGACTTGGAATTTTGCTGCAATTCCAGACTTCAGACAAACCCAAATCATGATAGATAACAAATAAAATACATGCAAAACATCGGATCTAGCCTCAACCAATATTAGATCATTCAAGAATAAGTCATTTCAGGTCTCATGATCCTAATCCAATATTGAACTCAAGGTGCACATAAATATTTCAGATCTAGTCCCAAACATAACCCTACAACATAAAATATACTTCAGATAGAAGTATTCCTTAGAATCTTATTCACTTGCCCATATGAACTTATGATCCTTTCTTCTTTATATAGTTTTTGGCCTTTCTCAATACCATGGACCGAATCCACTTAGGACCAATACCTTGGATCAAATACCACGAACCGAATACCTCAAACTAAATACCTAGGGTCAATATCATGGTCCAAAGATAACTTGGACCAAATACCCTGGACCAAAACCATGGTTTTCAACATGTGCATGCTTTGCCTTTTGTGGGAGTGCGCACATTATACGCCATTAATGTACGTTATACGCCATTTCTGTTCTAAGTACCCGCGTGTATACGCTGCTTGGACTAAGTGAACCTGCGTGTATCTCTTAAACTACTCTTACATCATCTTCTTCCTTCAACTTCTTTATTCTGATCAATAGCCTTAGTTCCATCTTCCCGATCCTCTGTACCACTACCCTATTGCTTCTGAATATTCCTGTTAGCCTCTTATCAAAACTGAGTTGACCTGTAGAGTTGTCATCAAGGAAAATACTTGTATCATAATGCCAACAATCTCCCCCTTTGGACTTGATGGAAACCATGATGGTGTTGACTATTGTAAGCTGTAAAGACTATTAGAGATACCATACAACACCAAAATACCAAAATACTCTCCCCCTTTGACATCAAGGGAAAAGGGAAGACCACTCTACTCTCCTCCTTTGCATGATGCTATCCATACTCCCCTTAAGTACATGCTGAGTTTGTAGAGAGATGATTCAATATAATAACATGACACTATAACTCGACAAAGTGAGTGTTACTGGGAATAGTGTCCACTCGGATGCTACTATTCCCACTAAGACTGGAAGCTATCTTAGAAACAAACAAGTAAAGTCTATTTTCACTTTCCTTTATGAAAATAGATAAGAGGAGAACCAAGGAGACCAACCTTAGTCTTGCACTTGATTTCCTCTCCTTCCTGATAGAGCTTTGCTGCTTCTTCTTTGTCTGCTCAACTTCAAAGAGCACCTGTGGAGTCACAGCAACATACTACTATCGAAGAACAAAGATCTATATTCATAAATAACACAGGACCAGATGTGTGTTAACCATCAAAATGCATATATAAACAAGTACACAAGAATATGGAGGAAAATGTGAATAGCTTTATTAAGATGAAAAGTAGCAAGAGGATTACAACCATATGTTCTGACCCAGCATCATCCTCCAGCTAGAAAGTCCTTCTTCACCTCAAGCAAAGCTTAGATCACCCAACACTATGAATATACACCAGAAAACCAACAACACTTCTCTATAAGATACAAAATTCCAGCCCTTGGATCTCTGTGATGAGGGATCCATATATAGATGATTATAATGAGGTGAGTCATCTTCTGGGGTTTTGATTAGTGTCCTCTCTCTGATAGTTCCTGCTTCCACTTAGAGAACGATGATCTCTTACTCATCCCTGGTCGAAAATAGAGAGGCAAGTGTCAGAGGGGAAGCTTCTGGAAGATTCCATGATCTCCCACCTCTCATTTTGTCCCTGCCATTTGTCCATTCCCGACCATCGCACCCTATAAAGGAGCAATTCAGTATGCATCGCACCTTGTACACTGGGCAGGTGATATGCATTGCACCCTCTGCACTGTTTTTCAGTATGGTCCAGTTTTGACCATTTATGAGTAGTTTTTAGTGGAGAACTTCTGGGAGATGATGTAATCAACTGACCTTGTTCCTTTAGGTAGTGAAGAAACAATTTTAGGGACTTAAGAGCCCTCAATTTATGGACATTCATGATTGGGGTTGAAGTGCCCAAAAATGTGTATAACAGTTGCCCCCTAAAGCATGAGGTCGTTAACATTTTTGATGTAGGGTGAAATACTTTACTATGAGGATTCAAAGTTTTTTCAAGCTGGGAGGTGACCTGTAATAAGATACAATACAATACATTATTTTGACAACATTTCTTTCATGATCTAGCTTAGGCGGGCATTCCCATGCTCAGCTTTATAAATTCATTTTCATGTACATAGGACAGACAATCGTCTATGTGGCAGACTGATGATTTGGACTCATCATCCTTTGATTTGGATGATCATATGTTCGGAAATGATGAACACTTGATGTCTTTATATTCCTGAATATATCGCAACCCAGATGCATGAAACTAGATCCGGGGTCTTCAAAACTCGTTCAATCTTCACTTAGAGTACAAGTCGATCCATGTGAAAAATGTTTTGGAGTCGAACATGGAAAGACATCGCCTGATTACCAGCCAATGATGTAAGCTGTTAACAGGCGCGAGAGGAATCACCAAAAATGACAATGACCCTCAAGGTACTAGAGTACAATTCATGTGGTGTGAAAAAGGAATTGGCATTGAACACCACATAAAGTCTCTCGGTCGAAGGCCATTGACGTAAACCTGTCACCGAAAGTGAGAAACTTGCCATTGAGGCATGCAAGCTTCAAAGTACTGAAAGGGTTGTTCCTAAGTCAACTTCTTGGATAATGAGCTAATGTCGACAAGAAGTGACCCATCGTAGGAGGGCCTTCATGAATCCCACATTAATGACATGGAACGAAGCAAATGATTTTGGAGGTGAAAACAATCTGACGATATAGGGTTCAGGGTGGAGGTCATGAAGGAATGGAGCATGAATGTATTGCAGTGGGTGAGACACAGGCGAATTGTCTGAATGACTTCTCTTGAACATATCGGCGATGCTGACAATGGATCGGTAGTGTTAACCCCAAAGATGGATGGTGTGATGGACCAATGGTGATGACTAGTGAACGGAGCAACCCAACCCGACATGGATGCGGAAGGAAAGTGTCATGTTCAAGAGCGACTTGCTACCAATAAAGCTTTTTCAAGTTTCCTTCCCAATTTTCCCCAGTCATTGCTGACCAGTACCTCTTTATTTTTGTCAAGATTGAGGAGGATAACATATGCTTTTTCTATAATCCGCCCTTCGGGCAAACCTGTCGCTATATTTTAACAAGCCTAGCGACAGTGAAACTCATTCTCGTCCATTTGGACGAGTTTGTTGCTATTCAGTTTTAACGATTTTAATGATAAAGATAACTCGGTCCCTTTAAATTTTAGAGAGTCTGAAAGGCACGTAAAGGAGAATCCAATGATTCTTTTTCATAATGTAATCCCTTAAGTCCGAAAAAGTGTAAAATAATACAGAAGGGATGAATTTTCGATAGTTTTAACGAGTCGAACAAGACAAGCGCTCTATCTTTTTGTGTAATAATCCCTCAGGTCCAAAGATATTGAAATATAGAGGAGGGATAGCACTTCCGATGACTTTAATGTGCCAGAGAGGCCAATCGCTTGGCAATCTTTTCATATTTTACGAGTTAGTTGAAAAGAGCTTAAAGAAGACTCGTTTTCGAGGAACGAGTGATGGTTTCAGGTAGCAACTGATTCCAGGTAAGATTTGGAATTTTCCAATCACGGCAGTGTCACAAGGATGGCTAACAGAATCACTCTTCACAGATGTTCCTCGAAGGGGTAAACAATCATATGGGGGTGAATGATCAGCTAAAAACAGAGTGGAGGTGATGATGAGAACACGACCAAGGCTCAAAAGATGGCGATAAGGCATTCGCAATGGTTATTACCGGTTCATTTTTTAATGAGCTTAAATGCTAGGGGAAACATTTGTTAATGACTTATGTTTATTTTTTAACGAGCTTGAACTATGCGCTAAAACTGCTCGTGGCGGGTTTATTTTTTAACGAGCTTGAACCTTGCGGTAACACTGCTCGCGATAATGGTCATTGAGTCTTTGATTCACCATTAGAATTTTGTTCTTTCAAAGATTGTACTACCTGTTCATTTGCCTCATCAGACCGATTACAAATGAAAACATATGCTTTATAAATGAGTTAGGAACACTAACATTTTACTCGAATTACATCCATGGTAAATTAAAAGTGACTTTTACCTCTCATTTTACCATTTCATTTGAATTTGGTTTGTTAGAGCTCTGGAGGTGCTCCACCCCCCAAATTTTCACCAGTTGATTCTGGGAGATTCTGTGGACGATTCCTAACACCGCTTGGACCAGATAGGAGCTAAACTTGTACTCTTCAATTGCATGCCTTTCTTTTTGAATTCTGAGCCTGTTTCCTTATTCTACTGAGCCTCTGGGGTTTGAAGAACTCGCCCTGGGACCATCACACCCTTCCTTAATCAAAAGGTGCGATGCATACTAGTATTCTCACTGACTATTCAGTATGCATCACTCCCCAGTACACTTACTGGGGTGCGATGGGCACAAGGAGGAAAGTTTTTGCATAGTTTTCTCATGGATTTTTGCTTGTTTTTTACAAAATGAAGATCCTGACTCTTCTCTTGTTTTTTTTTCAGAGATTCATCAGATAAAAATGGTTGTTACATGGTGAGAATGTGAGCATGAAGAAGAGGACGTTGTTGCTTTACATGATCCGGGCACAGTAGCTCCATTGTGGAACTGTGGCTTGTTGAAGTTTTTTCGTATCTCTAGCATGAGGCAACAAATCAATTTGTTGCAATATTTCCACAATGCCTAGGATCCTATCAACCAGGTGTTTTAGATTAGGGGCAAATCACTCCCCTTGACTGTTGTGGGCATCTATTTTCTGACCGGTTTATCGAGGCATGGTGCCCCTTTCTCATTATCAGGCTTCGCCCATGGGGGTGAGTCCGTGAGGGAGTACATTCACCAGCATTACAGAGAGGGATCTCAGCCGTGTATGGATGGAAAGATCAATATCCGAGATATCACTGGCCAGCCCTTGTGGACCATTCTGTTTGTTTTTGCTAGACTGGCTGGTATTTCTGCTCTTCACATAGCTAACAGGTCTTACATGCAGTATGCTTTGGAATGCCTTGAACTGAAGTTGTTCAATTGGTGTGATACAGTTCTCTCTGTGATGAAAGAACAACTGGCCAAGGTGAAAAGCGGAAGATCCAAGAACTTCGGCTATGGTTCTATTTTGACTACTTTCGCTTTGGAGAGAATCCCACTGATGCAACCACAGTACATTTCACTTGGCCTACCTCCACTGACTGAAGCACGGATGCAGAGATGGGTTGACCTCATGTCTCGGCATGTTGGCCAAACCCAGATTTATTTTTCTGATACTTTCTTCGAGTGGTTTTATTGTCAAGAGATGGTTTATGCCAGGTTCCCATATGCTGGTATGGATTTTTGAGGTGACCCGGATTTGGTGTTATCGGCTGGCGAGCAGTGGGGTGCCATGGGTAATTCTTCTAACCATATCTTTGTTCATTGTTCTTTATAATTTTCTTATGTTTTTTGATCAAGACTAATCAAAAACTCATGTGCTCATGCAGATGTTGGATCAGTTCGACTGGCAGTATGCCGCAAAGACCCAGCGGCTGCTCCAGTAGGAGAGGCTATGGGGAGGGCCATCCTTCATGACCTTGATGTGGTCGAGAATGTTTTAGCATTACAGGACCAGATTGAGGGTCTTACCCTTGGTATCCCAGATGTGAGGACCGATGAGTTGCCTCTGCTGTTGCAGTGACATACTACTGGAGTGAGTCAATGGACTAGGCTTTTATGCATGATTACATCATTAGACTAGGGTGCCCCATAACATTTTGAGTTTTGGGTCATTTGACCGATTTTGTCTTGGTTACAGAACATTACCTATAAACTTTAAACAGTTATGAATATATTTTTGATTTTCGGAGTTTTATTTTGGTTAAGTTACATGATCCTGCTGCATATACTGATGTGATGCTGCTTTTTATAAATATTGCAAATGTCTATCTAACACATAATTTTCCAATGAGTCTGTTAATGTGTTTAAACTTTTGGAAATATGTTGATATTAGATGAAATTGAATTGTCTTTCCAAAATTTTGACCCTTAGGAACATGCGATAGATAGCTGGATTCCGTACGGAATAGATGCTGGTGAGTTGTATAATGACAAGCTGCGAGTCTATCCTGACGACAAGTAGGCATATGCCATGTGTGATGGCATCAGAGAGGAGTTCTATCAATGCGCTGTACTCAGTGATATTTTTCATCGACCGACCAATACACACTCCTCTAAAACTTACCAACTCGCCGATGGGATTGAAAATGGCCCATGCTGCAGAAGACAGGTTCCGCGAACTACGACTTGCTCCATCGGCATATCCAACGAATGATTCCAATGGGTTTGACATTTGCAATGAATGAAAAAAGAGGGTTACCTGACCAAAATAAATGCTCTTGGTGAAAACAAAAATGTAACAAAAGCATGAGGATTACTATGCGGAATTAAGCATAGTAACACTTGAGTTACAACCTGTTGCGAGGTTGCACCAGTGGAATCCCATCATAGTCCATCAACTCGTAGGCTCCTTTTGCTAATACTCGCTTAAAAATATAGGGACCCATCCATAATGATTTGAATTTCCCTGCTCCCAACTTATCGGATTGCTGGTCGTAAAGTAAGACCAGGTCACCTTCTGAGAAGATGCGAGGTTTGACATTCTTGTCGAACTATGCTTTGACTCGTTTCTTATGAGCTTTGTTAGCTGAAGCTACATCACGACGACTTTCATCTAATTGGATTAGTTCCAAGAAATGAGCCTCTTCTTTTGAGGTTATGTTGAGAAGGTTGATTGCGAGTTTGAGGGACGAGATTTCACATTGAACAGGTAAGATTGCTTCCAGACCATACACGAGTTGAAAAGGTGTGAACCCGGTTGCACTTCTTACCGATGTCCGGTATGCCCACAAGGCTGAGTATAGGATTAGGTGCCAATCTCATTTGTGGACTCCGATCATCCTTTGCAGCATGCACTTTAGGACCTTGTTGATTGCCTCAACCTGTCTGTTAGTTTGCGGATAATACAGAGTAGAGCTGTCATGGGATAGTCCTAATTTTGCAGCCAACTCAACCATCATGTGATTGTGAAAATGCGATCCATGATCTATGATTATGGCCTGTGGAACACTGAATCTGGAGACTACGTGATTAAGAAAGAAAAGGGCAGCCGTTTTGCTGCTATTGCTTAATGTAGGCATCGCCTCGGCCCATTTGGTAAAATAGTCTACTGTGACTATGATATACCCATGCTGCCCGGCCGAGGTGGGGTTACATGTCATGAAATCTATGCCCCATTTGGCAAATGGCCCAACAACTACTACTAGTTGTAGTGGTGTGGGTGGTCTTCTGGTTTTGCTATCGAGAATTTGGCAAGCATGACAACTTTTGACTGCGGTTAAGCAATCTTTGAACATTGTTGGCTAGAAGTATCCCGCTCGAAATTTTTTTTGTGCCGTGGCATAACCAGATTGATGGCCCCCATATGTGCCTGAATGACAATCATTCAGGACTTTTTCAGCCTCCTCATGGGTGAGGCACCCTCGCAGAACTGTATTGATACCATGATGGTAAAGAGTATCACTGATGATCACATAGTCTTTCGCTAGGTATCGAATACGTCATTGTTCGGAGAGTGAGGTATTAGACCTATATGTTTGTGCCTGGAGATAGATGATTATATCTCCGTACCACAGATCGCTTGAAGATATCAGAAACAAATTTTCATCCACGATTGCTTCTTCGGATGTTGCATCGTTGGACGATGATGGGAGATCGCACAGTAACTCCGCGAATACCAGGGCTTTCTTTGATTTTGATTTTTTGAATTCAAGATCAAATTCTTGTAGAATTTCTATCCATTTTGAAAATTTCCCCCCCCAGCAACTGTCGCGACAATATATAAGTCACGGGGTTGCAATCTGATAAAATGGTAGTTTTCTTGAAGAGGACGTAGTGTCGAAATCTTTGTATCGCTTGAACAGTTGCGACGGTGAGCTTTTCAATGTAGGAGTATTTCATTTCCATATCATTTAAGTTTCAACTTAAATAATATATAGGATGTTCAATTCCATTGTCTTCTTGAACTAAAACCATTTCTATGGCCGTATCTGCTGTAGCCAGATACAGGTTAAAGTCTTTTTGATAATTAGGAGCATACATTAATGAGGCTTGTATTAGAGATTGCTTTAGAGCATCAAAGGAAGCTTGCGTGACCTGATCCCAAACGAAGGGTACTTCTTTTTTCAATAGATGAGTATAAACTTTAGCTAGTTCGACGTAATTTGGAATGAACCTCCTAAGGAATTTTGCTTTCCCTTGGAGTTTCTGAATCTGAAGCAAGTTTGAAGGTCAAGGAAAATTGATGATTACCTGAACCTTGTAAGGGTCTAGACGAATCCCATCCTTTGAGACTATGAAGCCAAGTAAACGACCAGAACTGACACAAAACACGCATTTGTGCAGATTGAGTCGTATCTTGTAGTGTCAGCAACGTAGAAATATTGCTCTCAAATGGTGTGGATGATCGGTCTGCTTTCGCGAATGAGCTGGGAGATCATCAAGATATGGTTGAACGATGTTTTTGATGTCATGGAAAGCATAGTTCATTGCTCTCTGAAAAGTTGCCCCTGCGTTTTTCAAACCAAAGGGTAGCTTGTGATATGTGAATGTGCCCCACGAACAAATGAATGTAATCTTTGACTGGTCCTGTGGTTGGATATTTATTTGATTATACCCAGAAAATCCATCCAAAAATGAAAAGATTTCGCATTCGGTGCATTCATCAATTATCTGGTCAATAAAGGGTGTAGGGTAGTTGTCTTTTGGACAAGCTTGATTTACATCCCTGTAATCGACGCACACTCTAATCATTCCTTGTTTTTTCATCACAAGAACAATATTCGATACCTAATCGGTTAGAGGAATGGGGTAAATGAAACCAGCATGGAGGAGTTTTTCAACTTCCACCTTGATGGCAATGGCTTTCTTGGGGTGCACCTGTCGTAGCCGCTGTCATACCGGTTTGACATCTGGATACATCTTAATTTTGTGTTCAACTATGCTCGAGTCAATACCTGGCATTTCATCATATGACCAAGCAAAGACATCTCTAAACTTGCGAAAGAGAGCGCTATATATTTCAGTTTTGAAGAAGAACAAGATTTTCCAACATGAATATTCTCTACAACATCTGTTTTGGTTGAGATATTTATGGCAGTAGTCTCTTCGATATTGGATAGGTTTCTCTCGGAATCCACCGTATTTATAGTATTCGCCAAAAAGTCAAATACTGAAGGATGGTGTAGGTTACCGGAATTGTCTTCTTTTCAGTTCAGAAGATGGGAACGATGGTGGTAATCTTCCCATGGTGCCCCATCAATCATCATTGATTGAACGATTCCTTCGTCTGTAAAGTGTACTTGTGACCAAGGATCTGAAGGGGTGCCATATTCCTTAGACCTATCTATCCAAACACTTGATGAGCGTTGATGCAGGTTTGCCTCCCATGCTGAAAACATTGATTGCTATAATATTTCCAGTGGGGTTAGAGGCAAAACTTGCAGATGATCCATTTTAACATCATTTTCTGACATCTTTTGGATGGAAGATATCATATTGCAGGTTCCTACATTAGCCACTTCCGCCAAATTTGTAGGAGGCAGTAGGGTAAAAGTTCCCATTAATGTAGGGTTTTTAGTAGGCCTACTCCGATATTGTGAAGCATGCTAAGGCTTCCATGGATCATCGGAATGCTTCCCGTAACTTGCGAAATGTTGGGGAGAAAAGTTTGTTGGTCGATGATTGTAATTCCTCTTTGGGAAGGAAATGCAATGTTGCTAAAGTAGGTTGACAGAATGGCTGCCATGGCGTATATCTAGGGTCTTCCTAGTAGGATTTTGTAATCGAGGTTTCCGTCGATGACTTCAACATTGATTTCTATTGTTTTGCCCCCAAGTTCGACTTGCAAGTTACTTAATATTCCATACGGGGTGTATGTTCATCCATCAAATGCTTTCAATGTTGTCGATGATCACGACAAGGATGGAGACCCTAGAGTTTTCCAGCAACTCATTGACATGATACATGTGGATGCCCCCCATCAATAATCGTTCTATGAATAGTTTTGTTGAGGGCTTTCACTTGAATGAGGAAATCTAGTTGAGCTGGTAACTGAGGGTCGTATCCTTTGTGATTAAAAGATACAAGATTGGAATCCGTTGGGTCAATCCCACCTATAGCTGATAATAAAGCTTGCTTTTGGGAGGGGAAATTTTGTAGTACCTCAAGAGTCGACATCGCAAAGGGCGATTGGGCTAAATCCTCCACTATATTATAGTGTTGTGCTGCTCGGGCACGAGGATTAAATGTTGATTTATGTACTACTCCCTTTGGTGCTTTTATTGTTAATTCAGGAATGATGGGTGGCACAACTTCGGTCGAAGTTGTTGTTGAACTACTAGGTTGATCATTATCCTTGTTGTTCAACATCTGTGGATTCTCGTAATCTTTACTCCTTGTCGATATCAGAGCATCATTTAGTTGCTTTGAAACTGACAACATTAGCACTTGGGACAGGGAAGCATTTTCGCTAGCAACTAGATTTGTTCCTGGGTTTGGAAACAGATTAGTCAATCCAGCGGAGGTTTTCGAACTTTTGAAGAATTTTCTAAGTTCATATTTATATGGACATTCTCTGGTCTAGTGATCCTCATCACATATACTGCATGGATTTTTTGGTTTCTTATCCCCAGAAGGGTTTGCAGAAGATGTTTTAGGAGATGATTCCTCCTCGTTTTTCTTCTTCCCTTGTTTTTTCTTCTTGCCTCCTAGTTGCTTGGGTTCTTTGCCTTTGTCTGTCGACACAGAATTTACTTCCAAGGCCAGAAGTTCCTCATTTGCATTTTGACTCAAAACCGTGTGGGCCTTTTTCGATGTAGCCTTTGCAGTTTTAGTGCTTGTCGTACCTATCACACCATCGCCGACATGAGAGTCTTTGCTTGATTTATGAGGTGGAGGAACGAAAAATTCTGGTCTAGGAGCATCAGGGATTTTATCGTAGAGCATGCCAGACTGAGTATAGATCAAGTCTAGATATTGTGCACAAGCAATAACTTGCTCTTCAGTGACAACTCCTCCCTTTGCCACATCTTCTATAATAGCGGGTAACAGTGACTTAATAAACCATTCAGCCAATAGCTGATCAGGAACATATGTTTTTACCATTCTACGATGACGTCGCCATTCATGAATATGATCGGATATGTGAGTGGCTGTCGTTTTTTTTAAATTGGTAAGTAGCTCAGTTCCTGTTTCATACCTTATAGGTAACTGAAAATGGGTTAAAAAGGTTGTGGCTAGGGTACTGAAGTTATCAAACGAAGCTCTAGGCAGTTCGATATACCACTTTGCTACCAGACCAGTTAACATGTTCTAAAAGAGGCGAAGCCTTATCGAATCATCATTGAGAGTGTTTGATGAACACCATAGATGAAAGGTCATCACATGATTCGATGGGTCTTCGCCCGGATTTCCATTAAATTTAGGAATATCTGACGGAAGTTTATGTAGAATCGTCGGCCACCAAGGGGCGTAGGCAATTGGATCGTTTGTTAGTCGACTTAGATCTGGTAATTCTAAAGTTGCCACAAAAGGAAATTGTTGATTTAGGCTTGGTTGAGCATACCCAGAATAAGACAGAATTGTTTGAGCAGTCGGTCTTTGCATACCAGCATAATGCATTTGATGTTGGTAACTTTGGTAAGGTTGATGGGCATAACCATTATGATAGGTTTATACGGCTCCCATTACTTGCAAAGACTTGTTGCTCATATCCTTGGTAAGCTTGCTGGAATTGCGGTTGTTGGTATTGCACCAGCCATGGTTGTGAAGTCATGGGCTGTTGTCCAGTACTAGCTGTTTGCCCAAGATGGGGGTTGGTGTTCCCCATTTGAACCTGTGCCATTCCACTAGTTGGTGATTGCAGTTGTGTCATAGGTACAAGAGTTTGTTGCATTACAACCTACAAAACTTGAGGTTGGTATACAACTGGTGACGCTTGTACTTGCGATACTGCCACAATAGCTGGCGTAGTGGGGATACTTGTCATAGGTAAACTTTGTTGTATTGAGCATACAACTCTTGGTTGTTGAGGCAATATTGGCACCCAACCGCTAGTCGTGATTCCAGCATAACCCAAATTTTTTTGTGAACTCACACATGGTTGTCCTTCCGAGGAAGGCAATGAAAGGGTATATGGCCCTCCATACGACGGTAACCTAGTACTCAAAGGAATGATTTGTCTTTGGGGACCAGTTTGCCTAAATTGACCTTGTGAAGGATCAATTTGTTGAGACTCAATGTAAGAGATTCTAGATATAATTCCGGACGAACAAATGGGAACAGTCCATACTGTCGAAATAGCCCCTGGATGGACTCCATCCAGTGATTGTAAGCTGGTTGGGATAGACGACACGCTAGCGAACATTGTTGGAGTAGCAGAAGGAGCTTCTGCTGTTGCTGTGTCGGGTAACACAGTCCTTGATGTCGATGGTTGTTCAGACATATTAAGCCTATCCAAAATATTCCTCAGCGATTCTTTAGGAACATCCGATGGCGGCTGAATATCTTCTAATGAAGAAGGATACAGGGTGATCCCAACTCCAAGTTGTGTTACAGTGCTAGATGGAGGATCTTCCACAATCTCTTCTATGGCAATCAATCCAGGAGGAAGAGGTAGACCGTCAGGTCCGTAAAATATTTTTGGTGCCGAAGAAGATATAGGTTCTGCAGCAACAGATGGTTGGGGAGTAACACCTTCCGAATCAGCTATAGATGGAGCCATTTTAGGAATAGAAGTGTTTACCGTCACACTAGGATCAATTGTAATGTCCTTTTGTTGTTACGGAATTTTTTCTGTTGAGGCAGGGATACCAGAAATATTCGGAGTAACCGAAGTCTCTGAGGATGTTGGAGTGCTTGCTCCAACCAACCTAGAAGACTTTGATCCGGTTAAATGAGTTCGCTTCGTCCGGAATGGTTTCACTTCTGGAGTCAACGACGGTTGACTCGTAAGCCTCCGTGAACGATGAGGTTTTGATTGACTTTCTTCCACGATTGCGGATTACTTGATCAACTCAAAATAAAAGGGAAAAATGTTTTTCGAATTAAATAAATTTCAGACACTTTGAAAAAACTTGTTTTTTCAATTTTAAAGAGTCGAGAAAAAACAAAATATGACTCTAGTCGCCTTCGATTTTTATTAAGCCTGAAGTGACAAGTGCTCAGATGACCTTTTCCTTTAAGGAGTCTGAAAAGGAGCAAAATGGACTTCTCTGGAGATCTAGGTGGAGGGGATTACCAAACCAATCGCAAAACTATAGAATACTTTTAATGGTACGACAGTAAATCTTCCCGAATGCTGTGTTTAGTGCATTGCGATCGATAGGGCAGTAGACACGGCTTCCTAAGGATAAAGGATGCAACCTATTGTGGTTTCCAAAAATATACTCAACGGTACGTGGGAGCACAAGTCCGTACTGGCACTTGCCATCTCAGAGTGGAGGAATCACCCAACCAATGATGAAAACAATAGTTACCAAGTTTTACGACGCCGGAATATGTCTCTAGCCTAGACCTCTAGATGTTGTGCGTTAGGTTCCAAAGCATTGTTAGATTCAATAAATTTATTTTAAGTGGATCTTGCTTAAAAATTTGCCTTTCAGGTTCACCATGTGATGTGTATATAATTCCTAAAATGCAGTCTAAGATGATAAACAAACGTTTAATCTTCTTTTGGCAATGAAAATCCTAGCTACTTAGGAAAGAAGGTTAAGAATCTTTCAGCAAAGAGCATAGAGCACATGTTAAATGCATTGTCCTAAATCAAACCAAGCAATCAAAATACAAATGCACATGCATGTATTTGTTTTCAGCCTTCTTAATGTATGAATGATGATAAGAAAGCTATGTGAAAATCTGAATTATTTTCAAAGCGACAATACTCAACAAATTTCTTTTCAAAATGAAGTGAAGGTAAGAGAGACACTTTGCGATTTCGAAATGAAAATTGCTTTTCGACGCTTTAAAAACTACTAATTCAAATTATATGCAATAGTAACTGTATAATCGACTATCAAGAACAATGGGATTGTATTCTAAAACTGAAAATGATAGCTACGACACTTTCAGATCAAGAAACGACAGTTCGACTATGCTACGTTTTTGCAAAAGAGAACTGAAAATGGCGCACAATACATAAAAACACTTACAGTTCTTTGCACTATGGAGGTGGAATAATGTAAGAGAAGGGGGTTTTCATAGAGATACACTGACTACAGACAACAAAATTGCTGAATAGGACTAAAAACAGTGAGGAAAAACCAAAGTTTGAAGGTAAAGTTAACCTTCCCTGACCATCGCACCTGTCACACTATGAATTCAGTATGTAGCGCACCTACTGCACTCGGGAAGTGCGATGCATACAGTGTGCCTTGAAGGCAGGGTGCGATGGTACCAGTGCGAGACTTTAAACAAGTTTTTACTCACAATTTGCAATTTAGTTCAGGGATTTAGGCCGAGTAAGTAATGTTCAGTATATGTAAAATACAGGGGTGATCTAAAGAGGTTACTAGAGCCAACACTTAGGGCAATTAGACTGTTTGCAGATTGATTGTTTAATTCATAAACAAAACCTGGAGATAGACTAAAGCAACATTGATCTACTTTGCATTTATATAAAAAATGCAGTTCGAAGGCTAGCTGGCTTGGCTTCAGGCTCCGTCTGTAAGTTTATAAAAGAAACAAAGATAGATAGGCTAGCAAACAATCTAGTCGCTCCCCAGTGGAGTCGCCATTTTGTTACCAGGAATAGTGTCCACTTGGATGCTGCTATTCCCACTAAGACTAGTAGCTATCTTAGAAACAAACACGTAAAGACTATTTTTTCTTTCCTTTATGAAAATAGATAAGAGGAGAACCAAGGAGACCAACCTTAGTTTTGTGCTTGATTTCCTCTCCTTCCTGATAGAGCCTTGCTGCTTCTTCTTCGTCTGCCCAGCTTCAAAGATCACCTGTGGAATCACAAAAACATACTACTATCGAAGAACAAAGATCTATATTCATAAATAACACAGGACCAGATGTGTGTTAACCATACAAATGCATATATAAACAAGTACACAAGAATATGGAGGAAAACTTGAATAGCTTTATTAAGATGAAAAGTAGTAAGAGGATTACAACCATATGTTTTGACCTAGCATCATCATCTAGCTAGAAATCCCTTCTTCACCTCAAGCAAAGCTTAGATCACCCAACATTATGAGTATACACCAGAAAACCAACAACACTTCTCTATAAGATACAAAATTCCAGCCCCTAGATCTCAGTGATGAGGGATCCATATATAGATGATTATAGGGAGGTGAGTCATCTTCTGGGGTTTTGATTAGTGTCCTCTCTCTAATAGTTCCTGCTTCCACTTGGAGAATGATGACCTCTTACTCATCCCTGGTCAAAAATAGAGAGGCAAGTGTCAGAGGGGAAGCTTCTCGAAGATTCCATGATCTTCCACCTCGCATTTTGTCCCTGCCATTTGTCCATTCCCGACCATTGCACCCTACAGAGGAGCAATTCAGTATCCATCACACCCTGTACACTGGGCAGGTGATATGCATTGCACCCTCTGCACTGGGTTTTCAGCATGGTCCAGTTTTGACCATTTATGAGCAGTTTTTAGTGGAGAACTTCTGGGAGATGATGTAATCTGCTAACCTTGTTCCTTTAGGCAGTCAAGCAACACTTTTATGGACTTAGTAGCCCTCAATTTATGGACATTCATTATTGGGGTTGAAGTGCCCAAAAATGTTTATAACAGTGAGTATGACCTCCCTATGACTATGAACTCATACATACATCAATTACCCAACCAAGTGGGGATACACCGTATTTGACTCATTTGTCCAACCATGTGGGGATGTATCAAAGTTTATACATGACAGAAATAGAACAATTATTACATCATCCATCCCAAGGATATTGGGGAAATAAATTACATCATATGACCAATAGAACTCATTGAAATATAGATCATGACAGAAGAAGTTATATCACACTAATGATTGATGCAACTAAGAAATTGTTGAGTTCAACAACCATAATGACAACAATGTGGAATGTGAACGCTCCATCTAAACCTGTGCTACCACTATTTTTTTAATTAGAAAAATGTATACGCGCTTTTAGCCAAGGCAACTCACATGTACCTATGTATATACTTCATGAAACCAACGTGTAGTAAACTTCCCCTGAAAAACTGGATTTAACATCAGGATGATGCAACAACAATTCCCAGCTTTTGTTTGAGATATTCAAATGTTTTTCTAGGCAATGGTTTAGTGAGTATTTCAGCAACCTGTTCTTTGGAGGGGACATACTCCAATTTGACCTTTTGTTCAAGCACTTGTTCTCATAGAAAATGGTACTTGATGGGTATGTGCTTGGTCTTGGAGTGCATGACTAGATTCTTTGAAATATTGATGGCACTTGTATTATCACATAGAATGGAGATGGGTGGATTATATGTGATCTAAATGTCTTGCAAAGTTTTCATCATCCAAAGTAGTTGTGTGTAGCAAGATGCAGTAGCCACATATTCTGCTTCAGTTGTAGATAAAGCAATTGAACATTGTGTCTTGTTGAACCAAGAAATTAACCTGGAACCCATATAGAATGCACCACCACTAGTGCTTTTTCTATCACCAACACTTCCTGCCCAATCTGCATCTACATATGCATGAAGAGTAAGATCTACATCTCTAGGATACCATAGTCCAAAGTTCTGAGTTCCTTGAAGATATTTGAAAATTCTTTTGATTGCTTGAAGGTGTGATTCCTTTGGATTTGCTTGGAATCTTCCAACTATTCCTACTACATGCATGACGTCAGGTCGGGTACCTGTTAGATAAAGTAGACTGCCAATCATGGATCTACAAGTTGGTTTATGTACTACTTCTGATTCATCGTTTGAGCTGAGACTGCATCTTGTTACCATTGGAGTACATACAGGTTTAGAATCTTCCATTCCGTACTTTTTCAACATCTGCTTGAGATATTTGGTTTGTGAAAGAAAAATGCCATCTTTAGTTTTCTGAACTTGTAGACCAAGAAAATAGGTAAGTTCACCAAGCAAGGACATTTCAAATTCTTGCTACATTACTAAAGAAAAATTCTAACTCATGGATTCTTCATTGCTACCAAAAATGATATCATCAACACAAACAATAATAATTAGCAATTTATCATTTTCAATCTTTGTGTATAAATTGCTATTTGTAGAACCTTTTATAAAACCTTGTTGGTGTAGATATTTTTCAAGGTGGTAATACCAAGCCCTTGGAGCCTATTTCAGACAATAAAGAGCCTTTTTGAGTATGCATACAAGTTTTGTATCATCCAGGAATGAATCCTTCTGGCTGTTCAATATAAAATTCTTCTTCTAAATCTCCATTAAGGAAGGTTGATTTTACATCCATTTGGTATAGTTTGAATTTCTGAAAACTGGAAAGAGCAAGAAACATTCTTATGGCTTCAAGTCTGGAAACAGGTGCAAGAGTTTCTTCAAAATCTATACCTTCTTGTTGAGCATACCCTTTACAAAAAAGTGTGGCCTTGTTTCTAATGACTTCTCCATTTTCATTTAGCTTGTTCTTGAATATCCATTTAGTTCCTATAATACATTTATCATAATGTCTAGGAACTAATTCCCAAGTGTCATTTTTTTCAATTTGCTCAAGTTCTTCATCGATGGCCTTGACCCAACATTCATATTTGCATGCTTCATTTACATTTTGAGGTTCGGTGGAGGATAGTAATTCTAGATAGCTTGAGGTCCCTGTAATAGTTTTTCTTGTCTGTACATCAACCTCCCTTTCTTCTAAAACTTGAGTTTTTGGATGATTTTTCTGAACATACCTGGACGAAGTCTTTTCTTCTACCATTATATCTTCTTCTGGTGCTTCATTGGTTTCTTCTTCAATATAATTTTGATTTGATGTGGGGAAGTAATCCCCATATTCCTCATTGTCATAATCTTCTATTAATTTTATCTGTTTTGGATTTCTCCATGCTTCATCAACTACAACATCAATGCTTTCAACAATTTGTTGCCATTATGATACAGGTGTTGTCCTTGATGGCAACTCACTCAGAGAAAGATTTAATGATTAGAGAAAGGTATACATAGGTTCACCTTGACAAAGGGGCGTATACACGTGGGTTAACAGACCAAAAGGTGTGTATAATGTAAACAAGTAGTTTCAGAGAAGGAAAGGTGCGTACATGTTGGAAAATTAAGTTTTGGTCCGTGGTATTTGGTCGATGGTATTTTGATCCATGGTATTGGTCCAAGGTATCTGGTCTGAAGTATTAACCCTAAGTATTTGGTCCAAGGTATTGGTCCTAAGTAGTTTTTGACCATGGTATTGAGAAAGGCCTAAAACTATAAACGGAGGAGAAAGATCATTAGACCAAACTACTCAAGTATTGAATATTTGATGAAGAGCAAGATCTAGTGTACAGGTTATTGGGTTATGGTGCATAGCTTGATCTGAACCAAGGATGAACCTTAGCAATTGATGAAGGATAAGATCTAATGACGGGTCTAGATCTTAAGGCTTGAAGTGAAATATCTTTATGTGGTTTGATCATTTATCTGAATAACTAGCGCATGTTGTAGTTTGTAAATATGATGATCTGGGTATAACTGAAGTCTGGAATTATTGTAATGTTTAAATCATCATTTACAGATTTGTACATAGGTTCAATTTAGAAAAGGTGCATATATAATCTGTTTCTGCATATACATCTTAAGTTTGATTTGAAAATATGTATGTAGGTTTGCCTTGAGGAAAGAGCGTATATGTTATAAAATATGTTTTAGCTACTTATGTTTGTTGTTGTAGTGTTTTGGGTTCTGGTTACTGCATCCTATTTATAGCATTCTGAAGGATCAGATTGAAGGGTTGTCAAAGTGGTTGATTGATTCAGTTATGGTTGGTACAAAGGAGATTGGTTGATGTAGATATATTTGAAGATTGAATGATGTTATTAATGGATCCAGTCTGAAAATTTATGAAACATGGTCCTTAGAAGAAAAGAGAAGGTTGTAGCCTTCTGTAGGCTAACACCTACGTACTAGTAAACATATCTAATAGTACAAGAGCTAGGGGGTTGTAGCTCCCTTCCAGGAGAAGCTGGAGAATGAGAGAAGGCTGTAGCCTTCTATAGGGAGAAGCCTGCGTACTGGTATAAGTATGCACCAGTACAAAAATTGTAAAAATAAGTTTCTTATTATTAAAAATATAGAGACAATTATTGTTTATATGATTCTGATGCACTAATTAAAGATCAACATATGATGAATTAACTGAATCATAAGTTTGCAGGATATATGCTAGTTACCTTAATCATAGTTGCGTATACATGTGAGTTCCATTAACTGAAGTAGCGTATATGAATCTGATTATGAAAATGAAAAATTATTGACTTGATAATACTGATTCACCCCCCCCCCCCCCTCTCAGTATTATTTCCAACAATTGGTATTAGAGTAGGTACTTCAGAAGAAGCTTGATCGCTTAAAGGAAGATCCATCATCATGAGTAATCAAGAAAGAGAGGGATCCATCAGACCACCAATTTTTGAGAGAAGCAACTTCGTTTATTGGAAGGTAAGAACCACAACCTATCTTCAATCTCTTGGAATGGATGTCTTGGAAATCGTGGAAGGAGGATATACATTTCCATCAGCAATTCCTACAGATGCGGCAAGTAAAAAGCAATATGAAACCAATGCTAAGGCCATCACTACATTATTGGGAATTTTGTCACAATCAAAATTTTTCAAAGTTATGCAGCTCAAATCCACCAAAGAAATATGGGACAAAATCGTTCTAAGCTATGAAGGAGACTCTCAGGTAAAATGTGCAAAACTGCAAACTCTCAGAATTCAATATGAAACTCTCAAAATGGACAATGACGAAAGTATAGCTAGTTACTTCTTACATATAGATGAGATTGTTAATTGAAGAAGAATTTGGGTGAAGAGATAAAGGAAGTTACTTTAGTAGAAAAGGTTTTAAGATCCTTGTTTTCTAAGTTTGAATCAAAAGTATTTTCCATAGAATAAAAGCATTATCTTCAGACTATTACTATGACACAACTGCATGAAATCTTAACTAATTTCGAGATGAGAAAAGGAGGTCCATCAGATACGAAAGAAGCCACATTAAAAGCTTCAAGAAAATAAGAAATTAATGAATCAGAAGGAGAAGAAGAAGCAAACTTTTTCAAGAACCTTCAACAAGGTTCTGGAAGATTCAGAGGTAAACTACCTTTCAAATCTTTTGCTTGTAGAAGAGTCGGTCATTATGCTGCCAAATGTCCTCATAAAGATAAGGTTGATAAAGGTAAGGAATCTACAAAATGGAATAGAAAACAAAGTGTAAGTAAGAAGAGCTACTATACGCATGAAGATAGTGATGGTTTATCAAATAGTGATGAAGATGAGAATTGTAATGACTATATACTTTTGATGGTTTTCGAAGATGATGATTTCTTGGATGCTTTAGATGAAGATGACCCTTATGAAGAAATCTATAAATTCAAAATTTGTTTAGAAGAAAAGAATATGATTATAGATATTTTGACATTCCAACTTGCTGAAAGAGAAAAACACAATAAAAAACTAGAATGTGAAATTGTGGGTCTAAGAAAGGATATTGAGAAAACAAGAGCTCTCAATCTTAGATTTGCTAAAGGATCAGAAACCTTAAATGAAATTATCAAAGTGCAGCGTTCTCCTCTGATAAATATGGTTCTTTGATATACTGAAGAAGCATCTCAAGCATAGAAGCAGTCAACCTCCACTAAAAGCTATCTTGATGTAGCAAAGAGCAGTGAACAATTTGACAATCATCAGCAAAGGCATAAAGTAGATCACCAGGTAAATTGGGTTCAATCTACTTCAAGGATGAATGGAAACTACAACCAACCTCAGGTAAATCATACTCAATCTTCTTCAAGAATGAATATCAATAGAAACTACAATCACCAGGTTAGTAGATTAGATAATTGCAGGAACTTCTTTAATGGCCAATGTTTTTCATGTCATAACTTTGGACACAAAGCTGCTCAATGTGTTGCGTACAAGACCATCATGACTAGAGAAGCACAAAATCAAAGGAATGTGACAGGGATCATGAAAAGGACCTACAATAACTTTTCTCTTCTTGACAATGAAATAGAATGCTCTATCTGTAACAACTTCAGTCATGAAGAATCTGAATACAGGAGTAAATTTTGGCAAAAATGTCAGAAGAAGCAAAATTTATTAAGTCCGAAAATATGGAGAAATAAAGAACCACAAATAGGAAGATGTGGTATAGCCTTGTATGCATAAGGACAAAAAAATAAGTGGTACATCGACAGTGGATGCTCAAAACACATGGCAAGTGACAAAGAAAACTTCATTCATATAATGCCTTAGAAAAGGAAACGAAGGTCTCATTTGGAAATGACACTCCAATTGTCATAAATGCTAAAGGCTATGTTCTCTTAAAAGAAAAAGTTAAAGTTAGGAATGTTATGTATATTGAGGGTCTAAAGCATAACTTGTTGAGTGTCAGTCAAATGTGTGATCAAGGAAAAGAAGTAGTATTTCGATCAAATGGATGTGTTGTTTGTGAGCTTGATACAAGAGAAATAATGATCAAAGGTATAAGAACTCCAAACAACTTATACATACTCAAGGGAGGACAACAACAATGCTATCTAAGCAAAAATGATGAACACTAGTTGTGGCATAGAAGATTGGGGCATCTAAGCTTCTCTCAAATAAGAAACGCATGCAGATTCCAGGTTGTTTGTGATCTTCCTGATATCAACATTCTAGAAAATACTATATGCAAATCATGTCAATTTGGTAAGCAAACCAGAGCATGTTTCCCTGAAAAGGAAGGATCAACTAGTAAGCCTCTTGAACTTGTCAATACCGATTTATGTGGACCATCAAGGAAAAAGTTACCTCATGGAGAAGAATACTTTATATTGTTCATTGATGATTATTCTGGAATGTGTTGGATAGGAATTCTAAAGCATAAATATGAAGCATTTGAAAAGTTCAAAGCCTTCAAAGATTTGGTTGAAAATAAATTAGATCACAAAATCGAATGCTTAAAATCTAATCGATGAGGGGAATTTACCTCGGATGAATTCTTTGACTTTTTTGAAGAACATGGAATAAAAAGGCAATTCTCCACCACAAGGAATCCTCAGTAAAATGGAGTGGTAGAAAGGATGAACAGAATTGTTCAACAAATGGCTCGTGCTATGCTAGATGAGTCTGGAACTCATGCAACCTTGAGGGGTGAAGCTGCATTCGTTGCCGTCACTATTCTCAACAAAGAAAATGTTTGGGTAAACAACACTCAAACTCCACATGAACTTTGGTATGGTAAGACTCCTACTGTAAAATAATTCAAAGTTTTTGGAAGCAAATATTACATCAAAAGGGCTGATGAAAAACTTGGTAAGTTTCAACCCCGAGTAGATGAAGGTTTTCTCCTTGGTTACTCTTCCTGAAGTAAAGGATATAAATGTTATAATAAATGACTTGCGAAAATAATTGAAAGTATTGATGCTGTGGTTGATGAAGCATGCAAAAATCAAAAACAAATAAAAACTGAAGATTATGAAGAAGATGAGGATTATCCTCCCACATCAAATTAGACTAATTCTGAAGAAGAAACCAATGAAGCACCAGAAGAAGAGATAACGGTAGAAGAAAAGACTTCGTCTGGGTATGTTCAGAAAAATCATCCAGAAGCTCAAATCTTAGGAGAAAAAGGTGTAGGTGTGCAGACTAGAAGAACCACCGCCGAAGCTTCAAGCTATCTAGCATTACTATCTTCCACTGAACCTCAAAATGTAAATGAAGCATGCAGAGATGAATGTTGGGTCAAGGAAATGAATGAAGAACTTGAGCAAATTGAAAACAATAATACTTGGGAATTAGTTCCTAGACCTCATGATAAGAATATCATAGGAACTAAATTGATATTCAAAAACAAGCTGAACGAAAATGGAGAAGTTATTAGAAACAAGGCCAAACTTGTTTGTAAAGGATATGCTCAACAAGAAGGTATAGACTTGGAAGAAATTTTTGCACCTGTTGCTAGACTTGAAGCCATCAAAATGTTCCTTGCTCTTTCCAGTTTTCAAAAATTCAAAGTATACCAAATGGATCTAAAATCTACCTTTCTAAATGCAGACTTAGAAGAAGAAGTCTATATTGAGCAACCATGCGGACTCATTCTTGGAAATGATGCAAAACTTGTATACAGACTCATAAAGGCTCTCTATGGTCTACAACAAGCTCCAAGGACCTGGTATTACTGTCTTGACAAATATCTCCATCAACAAGGTTTTTCAAAGGGATTAGCTAATAGCAGTTTATACAAAAAGATTGATAATAATAAATTGCTAATACTTGTTGTGTATGTGGCTGATATCATTTTTGGTAGCAATGAAGAAGCCATGAGTTGAAATTTTTCTTCGGTAATGCAACAAGAATTTGAAATGTCCCTGCTTGGTGAGCTTACATATTTTCTTGGTCTACAAGTTCAACAAAACAAAGATGGTATTGTTTGTCGCAAACCAAATATCTCAAACAGATCATGAAAAAGTATGGCATGGAAGATTCTAAACCAGTATGTACTCCAATGGTAACGGGATGTAGTCTCATCTCAAATGATGAATCAATAGTAGTGCATCAACCAACTTACAAATCCATGATTGGAAACTTGCTTTAGCTAACAGGTACCTGACCAGACATCATGCATGTAGTGGGAATAGTTGGAAGATTCCAAGCAAATCCAAAGGAATCACACCTTCAGGCAGTCAAAAGGATATTCAAATATCTTCAAGGAAAATAGAATTTTGGTTTATGGTATCCTAGAGATACAGATCTTACACTTCATGCATATACTGATCTAGATTGGGCAAGAAGCGTTGATGACAAAAAAAGAACTAGTGGTGGTGCATTCTATATGGGTTCTAGATTAGTGTCTTGGTTCAGCAAGAAATAAAGCTCAATTACATTATCTACAGCTGAAGCAGAATATGTGGCTGCTGCATCTTACTGCACACAAATCCTTTAGATGATGAAAACATTGCAAAACATTCATATCAAATGTACTCCATCCATCTCCATTCTATGTGATAATACAAGTGCCATCAGTATTTCAAAGAATCCAGTCATGCATTCCAAGACCAAGCACATACCCATCAAATATCATTTTCTATGTGAACAAGTGCTTGAACAAAAGGTCAAATTGGAGTATGTTCCCTCCAAAGGGTTGTTTATATATTCAACAAACCACTACCCAGAGAGACATTTGAATATCTTAGAGAGAAGCTGGGAGTAGTTGATGCATCATCCTGCTGTTAAATCCTATCTGTTTTAGAGAAAGGTGGTTATATGCGAGTTTCATGAAGTGTAGTCATGTACATACACTGGTTTCTATGGATACAATCATGTATATGTTGGTTTAAAGAAAAGAAATGGGCCAGACTCAGGAAGAAAGGGGTCTGATATGGTTTAGTTCAGGGGGTGCATATGCTTCTAATAATGCATTGTTGGGATTATCTTAGAAGATCTTGGTATAGATTTAGCCAGTTGTTTTTGATTCAGGTGGAACAGGTTCAGGGGGAGAACATGGTTGCTCGTTGACAGATGCTGCTGATGACTATCATGGTTTTGCTTAAGATATTTTGTCTCTATTATATATATATGTCATATGTAAAGGTCATACAAAGTCCTAATTTGTAACCCCTCCATGCATGGGATGGATGATGTAATGTTTGTGTTTTGACATGTATAAATAATTATATATCCCCAGTTGGGCAGGTGGATGAGTCATATTTGTTATGTCCCCAATTGATTGGGAGATGGATGTATGTATGAGTCTTTGGTGATAGGAAAGTCATTGGTGATGTATGTATAGAGTCATGTTATCTTTTTGAAGACCTTGCTTATGCTCAGGGGGAGCATGGACTCGATCATAGGAGCTCAATCAACACTTCAACACATCAGAGAATTTAGCTGGTACTCAGTGGGAGCATGACCCTTTGCCCTTGATGACAAAGGGGCAGAGTGATTGGTGTTGTTGTTTCCATCAAATCCAAAGGGGGAGATTGTTGCCATTATGATACAGGTGATACAGGTGTTTTCCTTGATGGAAACTCACTCAAAGAAAGATTTAATGAGCAGAGAAAGGTATACGTAGGTTCACCTTGACAAAGGAGTGTATACACATGGGTTAACAGACCAAAAGGTGTGTATAACGTACACACGTAGTTTCACAGAAGGAAAGGCATGTACATGTTGGAAAATTAAGTTTTGGTTTGTGGTATTTGGTCCATGGTATTTTGATCCATGGTATTGGTCCAAGGTAACTGGTCCGAAGTATTGACCGCAGGTATTTGGTCCAAGATATCTGTCCTAAGTGGTTTTCGACCATGGTATTGAGAAAGGCCTAAAACTATAAAAGGAGGAGAAAGATCATTAGACGAAACTACTGAAGTATTCAATATCTGATGAAGAGGAAGATCTAGTGTACAGGTTATTGGGTTATGGTACATAGCTGGATCTTAACCAAGGATGAATGTTAATGCTTGATGAAGGATAAGACCTATTTATGGGTCTAGATCTTAAGGATTAAAGTGAAATATCTTTATGTGGTTTGATCATTTATCTGAATAACTGGCACATGTTGTAGTCTGTAAATATGATGATCTGGGTATAACTGAAGTTTGGAATTATTGTAATGTTTAAATCATCATTTATAGATCTGTACACAGGTTCACTTTAGAAAAGGTGCGTATACACATTAGTTTTTCATATCAAAACAACATATACATCTTAAGTTTGATTTGCAGATCTGTACACAGGTTCGCCTTGAGAAAAGAGCGTATGCATGCAGGTTCGACAGATGGAAGTATCGTATACCTTATCAAATATGTTTTAGCTACTTCGCTTTGTTGTTGTAGTGTTATGGGTTCTGGCTTGGGTTCTGGTTACTATATTCTGTTTACAACATTCTGAAAGATTAGATTGAAGGGTTGTCAAAGTGGTTGATTGATCCAGTTGTGGTTGGTACAAAGGAGATTGGTTGATGTAGATACATTTGATGATTGAATGATGTTATTGATGGATCCATTCTGAAAATTTATGAAACATGGTCCCTGGAAGAAAAGAGAAGGTTGTAGCCTTCTATAGGGCGGCACCCTATGCACTATTAAACATATCAGCTAGTACAAGAGCTAGGGGGTTATAGCTCCCTTCCAAGAGAAGCTAGAGAATGAGAGAAGGTTGTAGCTTTCTGCAGGTAGAAGCCTACATATTGGTATAAGTTTGCACCAGTACAAAAATTGTAAAAATAAATTTCTTATTATTAAAAAGATTGAGACAATTGTAGCAGGTGGTTTTCATCCACATTGGGTTTCCAACTTATATCTTATGTTCATATGTGTTATTGTCTATTCTATTTTTATGGCACCTAGTTACTGTTTATATGATTCTGATGCACTGATTAAAGATCAACATATGATGAATTAACTGAATCATAATTTTGCAAGATATATGCTAGTTGCCTTAATCACAGTTGCGTATACATGCGAGTTCCATTAATTGAAGTAGTGTATATGAATCTGATTATGAAAATGAAAAATTATTGACTTGATAATACTGATTCACCCCCCCTCTCATTATTATTTTATATCCTTTACTTTTGGAAGAATAACCAACAAGAATCCCTTCATCTGCTCTGGGTTCAAACTTACCATTTTTTTCATTAGTCCTTTTGATAAAACATTTGCTTCCAAAAACTTTATAGTATTTTACGGTATGAGTCTTACCATACCAAAGTTCATGTGGAGTTTCGTGCTATTTACCTGAACATTTGCTTTATTGAGAATAGTCACAACAATGAATGCAAATTCACCCCAGAAGGTTGCAAGAGTTCTAGATTCATTTAGCATGGATTGAGCCATTTGTTGAACTGTTATGTTCATCCTTTCTACTACACCATTTTGCTAAGGTGTTATTGCAGTGGAGAATTCCCTTTTTATTCCATGTTCTTCACAAAAGTCAAATAATTCATCTGATATATTTCCCTCCTCAATCAGATCTGAGGCATTTTATTTTTCAATCTGATTCATTTTCAACCAAAGCTTTGAAGGCTTGGAACTTTCCAAATTCTTATTCTTTATGCTTTCGAAGACCTATCCAACACATTTTGGAAAAATCATCAATGAAAAAAATAAAATATTCTTCTCCATGAGGTGATTTTTTGCTTGTTGGTCCACATAAATCAGTATGGATAAGTTCAAGAGGCTTACTAGCTGACCCTTCTTTTTCCATGAAGTAAAATCTGGTTTGCCTATCGATTTGACATGGTTTGCGTATTGTATTTTCTGGGATGCTGATATCTGGAAGATCACGAACAGCCTTGAGTCTGCATGCTTTTCTTATTTGAGAAAAGCTTAGATGTCCCAATCTTCTATTCCATAGTCGTTTTCATCATTTTTCTTAGATAGCACTGTTGTTGTCCTCCTTTGAGTATGTATAAGTTGTTTGGAGTTCTTGTACCTTTGATCATGGTCTCTCCTGTATCAAGCTCATGAACAACACATCTATTTGATTGAAACACCATTTCATTTCGTTGATCACACATTTGACTGACACTCAATAGGTTATGCTTTAAACCATCTACATACATAACATTTCCATCTTTAACCTTTTCTTTTAAGAAAATATAACCTTTACCTTTTATGACAGCTAGAGTGTCATTTCCAAATGAGACATTCTTTTTCTTTTCTAAGGCACTATATGAGTGAAGTTTCTCTTTGTCACCTGTCATATGTTTGGAGCATCCACTGTCGATGTACCACTGATTTTATTGTCCTTCTGCATACAAGGCTATACCACATATTTCTGTTTGATATTCTTTCCTTCTCCATATCTTGGGATTTAATGGTGTTTTCTCCTTTTGAGGTGTTTGCCAAAATTTTCTCCACGTTCAAATTCTTCATGACCAAAATTGTTAGAAATTGAGCATTCTATTTCATTTTCAAGAGGAGAAAAGTTATTATAGGAACTTCTCTTGATCCTTGATGAACAACACATCTATTTGATTGAAACACCATTTCATTTCGTTGATCACACATTTGACTGACACTCAATAGGTTATGCTTTAAACCATCTACATACATAACATTTCCATCTTTAACCTTTTCTTTTAAGAAAATATAACCTTTACCTTTTATGACAGCTAGAGTGTCATTTCCAAATGAGACATTCTTTTTCTTTTCTAAGGCACTATATGAGTGAAGTTTCTCTTTGTCACCTGTCATATGTTTGGAGCATCCACTGTCGATGTACCACTGATTTTATTGTCCTTCTGCATACAAGGCTATACCACATATTTCTGTTTGATATTCTTTCCTTCTCCATATCTTGGGATTTAATGGTGTTTTCTCCTTTTGAGGTGTTTGCCAAAATTTTCTCCACGTTCAAATTCTTCATGACCAAAATTGTTACAAATTGAGCATTCTATTTCATTTTCAAGAGGAGAAAAGTTATTATAGGAACTTCTCTTGATCCTTGTTACATTCCTTTTCTTTCATGCTTCTCTAGTCATGATGGTTTTGTAAGCAACGCATTGAGCAACTTTGTGCCCAAAATTATGACATGAAAAACAATGGCCATTAAAGAAGTTTCTGCAACTATCGAATCTATTTACATGTTGATTGTTGTTTCTATTGATATTCATGTTTGGAGCAAATTGAGTATGATTTGCCTGAGATTGGTTGTGGCTTCTATTGATATTCATCCTTGGAGCAAATTGAGTATGATTTACCTAGTGATCATCTTTATGCCTTTGCTGACGATTGTCACACTGTTTACTGGTATTTGTTACATCAAGATATCTTTTGGTGGAGGTTAACGACTTCTGTGATTGAGATGCTTCTTTAGTATATCCAAGACCTGTCTTTATCAGAGGAGAACACTGAAGTTTGATAATTTCATTTAAAGTTTTTGATCCTTTAGCAAATCTAAGATTGAGAGATTTTGTTTTTTGAAGATCTTTTCTTAGACTTACAATTTCACATTCTAGTTTTTCATTGTGTTTTTCGTTTTTAGCAAGTTGGTATGTCAAGGTATCTATGATCATATTCTTTTCTTCTAAATAGATTTTGAGTGTAGAGATTTCTTCATGAAAGTCTTCCTCTTCTAAAGCATCCCAAAAGTCATTAGTGTCATAAGCCATGAGAAGTCTATAATCATCACTATTAGATAAACCATCACTATCCTCTTATAAACTATCCAAAAAATCACTGCTATCATAAGCCATGAGAAGTTTGTAATCTTGACCAGTTTCATCTTCATCACTATTAGATAAACCATCACTATCTTCATGAGTATAGTAATTCCTTCGATTCACAACTTGTTTAATATTCCATTTTTCATATTCCTTTCCTTTTTCATATTTATCTTTATGAGGACATCTGGCAGCATAATGACCAAATCTACCACAAGCAAAGCATTTCAAAGGTAGCTTACCTTTGAACCTTCTAGAACCCCATTGAAGCTTCTTGACAAAATTTGCCTCATCTTCTTCTTCTGAAATGCGTCTTGATTCATTGTGTTCTTCCTTTTCTTTTCCTTTTGTTGAAGATTTAAATGCAGCCTCTATCATATTTGATGGACCTCCTTTTCTCATCTCAAAAGAAGTAAGGATTCCATGAAGCTGTGTCATAGTGATATTCTGTAGATTCTGTTTTTCATCTATGGTAGACACTTTTGATTCAAATTTAGCAGACAAGGATCTCAAAATTTTCTTAGGTAAGGTAACTACCATTATTTCTTCACCCAGATTCTTCATACAATTAACAACCTCATCTATACATAAGAAGTAACTAGCTATACTCTCATCACTATGCATCTTAAGAGTTTCATACTGAATTTTGAGAGTTTGAAGCTTAACACGTTTTACCTAAGAGTCTCCTTCGTAGCTCTGAACGATTTTGTCCCATATCTCTTTGGTTGATTTGAGCTGCATGACTTTGACAAACTCTGATTGTGACAAACTTCCCAATAAAGTATTGATAGCTTTGGCATTGGTTTCATATTGCTTTTTACCTGCCGTGTCTGTAGGAATTGCTGTTGGAAATTTATATCCTCCTTCCACAATTTCCTAGACATCTGTTCCAAGATATTGTAGATAGGTTGTGGTTCTTAGTTTCCAATAAACAAAGTTTCTCCCATCGAAGATAGGCGGTCTGGTGGATCCCATGCTTTCATGATTATTCATCTTGCTGGATCTTCCTTCAAGCGATCAGGCTTCTTGTGAAGGACATGCTTTGATACCAATTGTTGGAAATAATACTGAGAGAGGGGGTGAATAAATATTATTAGATCAAGAATTTTTCTTTTTCATAATCAGATTTATATACGTTACTTCAAAAAGGGGAACTAGCGTGTACACACAACTGTCTTTAAGGCAACCAATGTTTATGCAATAAACTTATGCTTCAGTTAATTCATCATATGTTGATCTTTAATTAGTGCATCAGTACTTCATCAATGATTAAACAATAACCATGTGCAGTATAAACATAATAAACCATTACACATAAGAAACACACATGAACACCAAGATTTAAGGTGGAAACCCAATGTGGGTGAAAACCACCTGTTGCTGTCATCTCTGTCTTCTTTTAATAATAAGAAAACTTGTTTACAATCTTGTACTGGTGCAGACTCATACCAGTATGTAGGCTTCTACCTATAGAAGGTTACAACCTTCTCTCATTCTCCAGCTTCTACTGGAAGGGAGCTACAACCCCCTACATCTTGTACTAGCCAATATGTTACTAGTACATAGGTGCTAGCCTATAGAAAACTCCACTCTTCCACCAGGGACCATGTTTCATGAATTTTCAGACTGGATGCTCCTGAACATATCAATACATATGAACACCTTGACTCATCAATAACCCATTAGAAATTTAGAAACTCAAACTTCATGAACCAATATGCAGTTAATCTGGAACAATCAGATCACTATCATCAGAATACTGTGTTGAACCCAGAAACCTGTATCAACATTCAAAACCAACTGAAACCTTAAAAATTCATGTGTCAGACTGTATACGCTACTTCAATGAAGAAAACTTGCATGTATATACTACTTCCTTCAACCCAACCTCCGTATACCTCTAAAGATTTTGAATCATAAAAATCTTTGAATCACAAATTGTACCAACCAGCATTGTACTAGACATCTACTATCAATTTACAGAACTTCACACAGGCGAGCAACAAAAAACACTTCTTCTCACTTATACAATCAATCAAATATCAACCTCCTTATGCATTCAGAATTACATTCAGATCGAAGAATACTTCATTGAAAGACAACAATAAAATAGTAGTAGCAATAAATCCACAATACTAATCTGATAGATCAGTCATCTTTGAACATCAAGTCTTTCTTTTGTATATACTACTCGAAAGAATAGAACCTATGTGTATATTCTCTTTTGCTGAGACGAACCTATGTACATATCTACAAATATTGATTCAGAACTTTGCTGCAATTCCAGTCCTCAGACAAACCTAGATCATGATAGATAACGAATAAAATAGACACAAAACATCAGATCTAGCCTCAACCAATATCAGATCATTCAAGAATAAGTCATTTTAGGTCTCATGATCGTGATCCAATATTGAACTCAAGGTGCACATCAATATTTTGGATCTAGTCCCAAACATAACTTTGCAACATAAAATATACTTCAAATAGGATTATTCCTTAGAATCTTATTCTCTTGCCCATCTGACCTTATGATCCTCTCTTTTTTATATAGTTTTTGGCCTTTCTCAATACCATGGACCGAATCCACTTAGGACCAATACCTTGGATCGAATACCACTGACTGAATACCTCAGATTAATACCTAGGGTCAATATCATGGTCCCAAGATACCTTGGACCAAAACCATGGTTTTCAACATGTACACACTTTGACTTCTATGGGAGTGTGTGTGTATGTTATATGCCATTTATGTTCTGAGTACTTGTGTGTATATGCTGCTTGGACTAAGTGAACCTGCGTGTATCTATTAAACTACTCTTACATCATATTCTTCCTTCAACTTCTTTATTCTAATCAATAGACCTTAGTTCCATCTTCCTAATCCTCTGTACCACTGCACTATTGCCTCTGAATATTCTTGTTAGCCTCTTATCAAAACTGAGTTGTCCTGTAGAGTTTCCATCAAGGACAATACTTGTATCATAATTCCAACAAAACGATCTCACAAAGACAAGCCAAGTGATGAGTGAATGGTAACTTACACCTAAAAACCCTAGAAGACAATCTAACTTCAATCGCACTCTTTTGTTGAAGATCTTGATCACTTGCTCCTCAAGGCTAGTCCTTGCTACTCACAGCATTTGATACCTGCACAAGAGGCCAAATAAAGGACAAAGCATAAAAGTGCAACAAACATAACAAAATATAATCCAATTAACAGATCAAGGAGGATTAAGATAAAATAGGCATTGACACAAGAATTTTGGAAAGTGAACCAACAATTGTATATATTAATAAATAAAAGAGGAAGCATACAACCCAAGACTTAATGTTAGTAGCCCTACTTGAGTGAATGTCCAAGTACAAGCTCATGCTCTCCAAGCACTCCCTCTAACCAAGTTGACTAGCATGTATACACTATCTCAACATAAGGGTGCAAATAATCACAGACCAACCATTTGAGAATGGAGGGAAATGAATTTATAGGTAGGGAGAGGGAGTTAGAATATCACCAAACATTTGGGAAGGTCCTCATCTCAAGGAGGAAATTCATAGGGATAAGATAAAAGGGTAATATTGGGAGAATTCAACCACATCCACAATGAGCAACATCCAATTCACCATGACAAAAGCCTCTAGATCATGAAGATTCTCCTCCTCTTTGGGAAAACTTGCCTTTTAGGGTTCAACACAAGTATCTAGGCAAAAGTTGTGCTACAAGGATCATATGGTGCAACCTGCCATTAGCATGAGAGGGCAGTGTCACAGTCATGTTGACCTACAAATTAGGGTTTTGAGCTCATTTTTCTCAGGGAAGGATCAACAAAACTTTTCATTAGTTATTTAGGGAGGATCTGGACTCCATATTAGGATGGGTACACTGCATAGTTGTCAAGGTTTTGGCACTCTGAGGTATGACACAAGGAACTGTAGGAGGTGTGAAAAAATACTTTGTAATGTGACCCAAAATCTAAAAGAGAAGGGGGGGGGGGTCATAAGAATAGATACTATATTTGAGGTTTTCAATGAGATGATTGCTGATCTTAAACTTATAGATTTGGATACCAAGAATGGGCTCCATAATTGGAACAGTAGAAGGGGCTAACAACATTAGGTGGTGTTTCATCTAGATAGATTCGTCATCTCTGAGGATCTAATCCTAGGAGACTCATTTATCAAGGCAACTATATTTCCCATTCTAGGCTTAGACCACTTGCAACATATCTAGATATCACTATCCACTCCCCTCCTAAAAATCACCTTCTTCAATTTGAAGTCCTTTGGCTCTATCACCCAGGATTCATAGAGATATTAGAGTGGTGGGAGTGCCTGGAATTGCCACAGGGCTAAAAAATGCAAACCTTCCAATGAAAGCTCAAGGTCCCATTGCAGTGGATACAATTTCCCTCCAAAATTTTGGCATGCACCCAATTACGGAGCCTCCCTTAACAGTTTCACTTGATGACTGCACATGCTCATGTTCACTCTGTGACCTTGTGTGAGTTTTTTCATCCGGCTTTCTTGTTCATTTCATTCAAGTTTCTACATGTTTGTGTCTAAGTCTTGCTTGCGACCATGTTTTGGTTATGCTCAATGTCTCCGATTTGTATGTGCTTGTTGTGTTCCCTATGAAAGCATCTATCAAACTCACACACAGAGTCACATTCACTATCGCAAAAGCATCGTCTCAATCAATGAATAGTTAATCATGAGTCTTGTGCTTGTTACTTGCACCATCGATTAGTCATGTTGAACATGTGTGTTCGGATGGGTTGAGTTGTTTCGTCATCGAGTCATGTGAGTGTGTGTTTGTATGATCACCTATGCATCTTTTGGTCATTCACACACTTAGTCATTTTTGCTAAAGTTTGGATGACCAAACTCCCCTCTAATAGCTGGACCATCACCTCGCCATCCACTCGATTGACTATCAACTAGAACAATGCAAAAGCACCAAGCTAGTGTTTTCAAGTTGCACTGCCCACAAGCAATTCAATCAACTCTCATGCTGGCCACTTAGATAGTTGGACCTAACAGTCACCCCAGGGTTGACTCCCCTAAAAAATTGTGCAAAGGCCACTGACCTTACTTTCTCAGTTGATTGAGGAAATTTGTAGATAGGCTAGACAGACACCAAGTGCCCATCCTTGTCTCCCTCACAAAATTTCGCAGTTTTCCTAGTCAGTCATCCCGACAGTCAATCAGATTCTCATCACAGAAATTAGGCAGTTTTCATGAGCAGGCCTTCTACTGCTCAGTAGTTTGCTTAGCTCAGAAATTGCACAGAGATGATTAGTAGGTTAGTATCCTGGCCTCAGTGTAGTTTCCCCTGCCAGCAACTCCTAGTAGTAGATTGCTAGTTCGCTCTAGGAATTACGCAGTTTCTGTTGCTAGTGACCAGGTAGCCAACTGCCAGTTCCCTTTGGGAATTCTATAGTTTTGGCTGCTAGTGGCCCAAGCAGCCAACTATCAGCTCCCTCTGGGAATTGCACAGTTTTAGATTCCAGTCTCCTGGACAGTTCCTCCCAAAAACTACGCAATCCTTGCCTGCTGACCCTCCTTACAGCCCGACCTGTTCCTCCAGAAAATTGTGCAAATTTTACCTTCCAACCCCTTATTCCCATTCGTTTTGAAAACTATGTAGACCCTACCTACCTTGCCTTCCTTCAACCTGAACTATCCCTCACAAAATTTGCGTAATTTTGCCTTCCAGTTGAGCCAAACCTCGTAGACAGTCACTGTCGACTTGGATTTCCCATCTCCATCACTCAGTGACTCTTGCATAGTTTTCATCAGCAGTGCCCATAGCCATCATCTCACTTCACAACCTTGCTACCTCTCTGAGTCACCTGCATCCAAAATGATCATGTGTCATGGTAGAATAAGAGGTTTTGGATTTGATGTCATCTCGCCATGAGTGACTACAGGTACAGGTACACTAACAAACATGACAAGATGACGAATGTGATGAACAAAGGGAGCACATGCAAAAGGAAGTTCTCACCAACGGACAAATGAACAAACATGCACCTTTGTGAACAAATGAGCTTGTCAAGCCTTCCAACATGCAAGCAAGGAGAAAAATCCCAAAGCTTCATCAAGTGAGCCAAAGACCATCGAAGACTCCACACACTTCACTATGTGGAGGTGAAGCTCTGATACACCATGAAGACATCCATCACTCAACAACACTGTAGCTCGACATGCATTCCAGCAGGAGCAGAATGTGCTAACACTGTCATGTTGATTCATGTCAAGGGTCATGTCACCCACATCTATACTATGGGCTATGTTGTTAACCAATGTGATGTAACATGAAATTCCAAGAGACCCACTTGTTGAAAAAAGAGTCATGTAAGTCAAAAAGTCATGGAAGCCAAATGGTCATGAGGATAGTCAAACATACACAAGGGTTAGTTTCACCCTTGGCAATAAATACCCCTTCATTTGTACATGAGGACTTTTTCACCTCAGTTCCTTCCACATATCCAAGAGAGTTAGTAATCTTTTCTTTGAGAAGTAGTGGCTCCAATGCCCCGCACTCGAGGTTAGTGATGTATGGTGTAATTATGTGTCTTGGAACTTTTGCCTAATTCAGAAGTCTGCTAATAGGCCAACACGTTTTCACACATGTATTATTATTTTTGTAAGACTAATCTTTAACACTTGTGATGTTTGTTGCTTTAAATTGTGTTCTACATTTGAGTTATTTCACTTGTTGTAAGACATTATCTATTAATGGAAATGTGTTGTATATGTCGTTAACGCTGTCTTACTTGTGTAGATGACTCTCCTGGACACCAGACATACCTTTCACATAAAAATAGTTGTAACAACCATTACACTCATTCAGACTTATCCATTGAGTGTTGTTCATGTTATCTTACCTTGTGTTTTGTGACTTCCGCATCTGTGTGGACTGATCCTTCGGAAGCTGTGCATGTCCTATTGTGTTATGTGTTCCTAGACAAGTTGGGACTTCATCCCAACCAACTTGGGACTGACTCCCACCCTCTCCCTCAACAGTGAAAGAACCATTGACAAAAGTGACACTTACACTCACTAAGCACGCGAACCGCACTTCTCGAAGACAAAGCAGACCACTTTCCTCTGTTGACAAGCAAGATTTGAGGCAAATCCTTAAGACAATGAAAACCAGGCCATCATGCTAGATGGGACTCCCACACCAAATGGTGCTGTCTAATTGGGACTTCATACCAAGGTGATCCCCTAAATGTTGGCGGGTCCAGCACTGTCAATAGGTCCTCAAACTCAAACTCAAAATATGGAATAGAGAAGAGTTTGGTAATATCTTTGAAGAAATACATAAACTAGAGGAATAGATGGAGCAGATCCAGGCTCAGATTATTCAAGAAGAAAGATTTGAAACCTCGGTGATGGAAGAAGGCCTCTTAATAAACTAGCTAGAGGAGAGGCATCAGCAAGAAGAAGCTTTGTGGCAGCATAAATCTAGAATCCAATGGCTAAGAGAGGGAGAATGAAACACCAAGTTCTTCCACTATTCTATGATTAGCCATTTCCTGAATAATCACATCACCTCTCTCATCTCCAGGGATGGTAACCATCTTGAAATCCACCAAGGCATGGAGAAAAAGTTGATCTCTTTCTTCTTGAACTTACTAACATAGGATGTGAAATACCACTCAGAGGGCATAGAAAGGGTAAATTAATGCATTCCTTGATTACTGACTCAAGAGCAAAATGCACCCCTAATGTGTCCAATATAATCCCAAGAAGTGGAAGCAGTCATTAAAGAAATGCTTGGGAAAAAATCCCCTAGCCCAGATGGGTTCACTTCTGAATTTCTTCAAGGGGTGCTGGTCCTTTACGGGTACTGAAGTAGTAAACCTGGTTGAAGAATATTGATGTTTTCACCACATATGGTAAGGTTTAAGTGCTACATTTCTTACTCTTATTCCTATATCCAATGCTGTTAGGGACCCTAGTGGCTATCACACATAGCTTTATGTAACGTGATTTACACGATTCTATCTTCTATTCTTGTTCGTCGTTAGAAACCCATTCTAGATCAAATTCTTATCCCATAACTATCTGGCTTCGTAGAGGGATGACATATCCTAGATGAGATAGTATCCACCCTTGAAGTCATCCACTCCCTTAGACATAGTAAGAATCTTGGCAGGTTGATGAAGCTAGACCTCTTTAAAGCCTACAACCGTCTCATTTGGCAGTTCTTTCTCTCTGTTTTGTGGGAATTTGGATTTGTAGATGAATGGATTCGTTGGATCCACTCTATGATCTCCACAACATTTTTTTCAATTCTTATTAATGGTGTGCCTATGACTACCTTTATATCCTCATAAGTGCTTCGACAAGGAAACCCTATCTCCTAGTTTCTGTTCATCATTATTGTGGAAGGACTGGGATGTTTAATAAGTAAAGTAATGCACATAATTATATATCAGGCCTCCACAACCTAGAACATATATAACCATGTATCATAAGTAGTTTTTCAATGACAATTTGTTGTATGGCGAACTCTCTATCTAGGAAGTAGTGGAATTTGATGGCATTCTTGTGGAATTCCTATAAACTTTAAGCATTCTCCTTAACAAGGATAAGTCTCATCTTTATTTCTTCCACACATAAAACCTATGCAGCAAAACCTTACATGCATTCTAGCAATATCTATAGATTCTCTCCCTTTGAAATATATAGGCATCCCCCTAGTGTAAAATGCCTTGCATATAGCTTGTTGGAGGGACATATGTAACAAGCTCTTGAAAAATTTATCAAATTGTTTGGGTGCTAAACCTAGTTGATCATGCTACCCTCCCTAAAGCAATCCTTCTAGTCATCCATGTATACCATATTTCGGTCCTTCTGTCTCCTAAAAGAATCTATAAGGACCTAGTTTTAATTTTCCATAAGTTCCTATGGAAAGGGGCTAAATTGGAAAAACAAAAGTGGTCATTAGTGGCATGGGATAAGATCTATCTCCTGAAGACTCATGGTGTTCTAGGACTTTGGGATCCAGAGGAACTGAATGTGGGGATGAGTGCTAAGATCTGGTGGAGAGGGGTACAAGGTGGCACTGAGTAATGGAAGAATATATGGAGCCAAAAATATGGACAAGGTATATCTCAAGCCTCTCATTTGCGGGATCCCTCTGTGCCTACTAGATCAACCATTATGAACTTAGCCATTCGAAACATCTATCTCATCCATGACAATTTCTTTTGGGAGATCAGAAATGGCTCCACCGTAGTCTTGGCATCAATTTTCCACACTTAGACCAAAACATCTCCCTGCAAGGATTGAAAAAGACTCTGGACTAGCATAATATTAGGACAATGGCATATTTTTTTCCATAGGATCCTTCCCAATTAGAATGACGGGTCTCAAAAATAGGCCCAGACTGGTAGGTAGAAGGTCTTTTGGAATGCTGGGAAACTCTGAATCAAAGACTTTTGTAGTTTCATATCCCTATTTCCCAAGAGCTGGATAAGAGTTTATGGGGTTACAACTCATGGGGCTCGTTCTCTACTAAACATGCCTATCTTCTTATGACCAAGATTCATGAATTGTAAATTGGAAATCTTTAGGAAAATTTTTGGAGATGAAAGCTATGGCCAAAAGTGTCACATTTCCCATGTATAGTGGGAAACAAACACATCCTAACTTGGGATTCGTTGATCAAAAAGATTTTTGTCAGTTCATCCTAATGTTCGATGTGTAAACAACCTGAGGAGACAATGAATCATCTGTTGAGCATGTAGCCAATTGCGGAAGCAGTGTGGAATAGATGGGTAATATGTTTAGTCCATTGGATTAGGACAGTGAGGATATACTTACTACAATTGTTAACTGGTAGAGAGCGCACTTCAAAAATCCTATAGCAAACAAAGCTTGGATCATAGTCTTGGGCCTACTCCCTTGGAATACTTGGAAGGAACATAATCATGTATTTTTCCACAATAAGACTCCCTCAAGTTCTTCCATATGGAAAAAGGTAAAAGAAAATTTACAGGAAACTATCCTAGCGGAAAAATGGAACGATGAGGATCAGAAGGCAAAGTCATTTGAAGAAGTGATTCTTTCCTCTCTCAATTCCCCCCAGATGTCGATATAAGAAAGCCTTCGGCTAATAATTTTTCCAATGTACCAATTACAATTTGGATATCAATTGTTTAAAATACTATTTAGGTATTAATTGTTTAAATTTAAGTATAAATATAAAATTTAAGTGTGACAAAATACTAAAATAGTTTTTGCAAAACAATAGAAAAGAGAGAATAAAATTGTTGATAAATTTGACTAAGTAACCAAAGAGACAATTCAAATTAATAATGAAAATTTAATTTGATATTACTTTTGAACGTGAATACAATAAATAACCTATCAAGGTGAGAAAATAAATTCAAACTAGGTTGGGTTTCTCTAGTGCATGCCCTAGTTAACTAATTAGGATTCCTAAAATAGCTAGTAAGTCAAAAATGGATTTTGAGACCCTAAATTAGAAAAATATCTAGTAATAATGTTAGAATAAGGTAAGTGGAATTAAAAATCACTTAAAATGGATCTAATGACCCTCACTTGCAATAACTACTCAATCCAACTCCAAACAATAAGACTTAAAGGCAGATAAGGTAGGAGGTTAGTGGATGAGATAAGTTGGTTTGGTATAAGAGAGGAAATTCATATTAAACCTTAGGGATAATAAAATATGCAATAATGGAGAGGAAATAACCATTTCATAGCCCAAAAATTTCTCATTCATTGTCACATTTCATCCTATGTGTCCCCTCCTAAAAATATACTTCACTAAAAATAGAAAATGCTAAAAATAGGTGATAATCCCAAATGGTAGGAAAAGTATAGTATTGAATGAAAGTGGTCATATTTTCACCTAAAAATGCATGGAATAGGGTTTAACTATGACCTACATGAGGTCTTGATGAAATCATGAGTGCAATGTACCCCAACATCCCCCTTGAAGCATGATTGGGAATTATGCTAGTGGATGAGTCCTAACAATTTTTAGACATGTTTAGTACTTATTCTCAACAATTATGTAAAACAACCATGAGTCCCATCAATTTGGAACCATGTTAGGTAATCATGAAACAACTTTATGCATGACAAGATATGAATGAGGTGAGATAAAGAGGGAAATCCCAATGGGAAGAACCCCTTCTACCAAATATATAATGCACATCATGTCAACTATGTAGCTGCTATGACAAGGGATGATGTTCCTAATCAACCCCGTCATGAAAATATCCTTAGAATTTTTTTATACCCTCATATAAGAATCATATTTTTATTGGCTAATCCTTGTGTTACAAACCCATCCACCCCTTTGCATTTCTCCAATCGCGAGAGGTGTTGCATGTTGATTCTAACTTGACCTTCAAGGTTCGTTATGAAGATGGGGCTATAATATTATTTTTTTTACTTTGTCAATTCCCAAATAAAATTCCACCATCACATGAAACTCATTAAAATATTCCTGCTGATATTAAATTTACATCAATCTAAATCCTAGATTGAAATTTACACCTAATTAAAGTTTGACCAATTGTATAGAGTCACATCCCTCCAATAGGGGTTAATAATTAATGGACCAAATGGCCTTGGGGATTCCTCCATCTTACATGCGACAATGATACTCTTCTTTTTAATGGGAATTAATCGATGTCATGAATGACCTCCAAAGTCTTTAGAGGCAGTGTGTATTGTTATGATGTTTCTTAGTAACACTTGGAAAGGTGTTGTGAGCTGGGAGATGAACATAGGGTGTAGGGTAGCAAGTTCTAACATGGGCTACCAATAGGTCTTGCTCTGGGAGCCGAAGGGGTGGTGAAGAATAATGAAGGCCTTTTATGTAGGAGCTTGTGTTCTAGATGACTCCCAGGCCTTTATCTAGGACCCCGAAATGCACCTGGTATTCTCAGTAGGCCTCCTTCTCGGGTTGGATACTGTGATTATAAGCAACTGCTCCTCCAAGTGGTGCAAACTATTTTGTTGTTTGTCATTCTTCAACATTCATGTATTCTTTCCTTTCTATCTCTGGAATTGTTATAAGTCCTTTGATTTTATGGTGTTAGGATCTTGATTGCATTTGTGGGGATTTTTGTGATAGGGGAATTAGGTTCTCTAGTTGTGGCCAACCCTATGGGACATTTATGTCATAGGATTTTTCTCCCATATCTCCAATCTATGGTGGAAGTTATGTGTCTAGCGGTTTTCGGGTAGGAATGTCTCTTTTTCCCTAGGGTTTTTTTCATTTATATTGTTTACTTACTAGAGGTGCCTTTAGTCTAGCCCCACCCTAGATTTGGTTCTTTGTGTATGTTCTCTTAGTGTTACAGACAAGTATAATTGGTGCATGGTTGATTGAAAAGTGTTTTATGTTAGGGAATATTGGTTGGGGTGGGAAAGGATTTATATTTTTATAATCCTTCGTATTTTTGGGAGAGTAGCTTGGGGTTGCCAACATATTTTGCCACCCTTGATTTTCATGGGCTCTATTGAGCACTATAGTTAGTCATTCTTCCTCTCAGTTTGGTCCACGAGTCATTGTTCTAGGTTCTTGTGGGTGGTGACACTATGGGGGTTGGCAATCAATTTGTGGCTAGGGTTTGGGATATTCGTGTGTATACATGTATGCCTCGACAAAGAGGTTATCCCTACAGAGGAGGTACTTAGCAGGGGTAGGCAACACATAGAGCAGTCAACACCAATTCAACTATTGCAGACTCATTGAGTATCGAGCGAGAGGGGGACATAGCCCAAGACAAGGGTCACTCCTTGAGATATGTGGAGTTTCTAGTCACCTTGGAATCACTAGCTGATCAATTAAGAGGAATCCAAAGCAACCTAGACATCCTCGGGGAGCATAGATATGAGGACAAGAAAGAGTTTGTAGTGTATATGAATGACATCTAGTTTAGTCATAATGAGATTTTGAAGTAGGTGACCAACTTACACCGGAGCCACCAATGGGCTAACAAACGCCTACATGAATTGGAGACCATAGTAGAACACATTGATTTCCACATGCATGAGTGCCCTGACCTACTAGCAGTGCCTCATTTGCAACCTCCTCAACCACCTCCCTAATATGTTGTCCATAAGATTTCTTCTAATTTTGTCCCTCTTTTGGCATGTATGGCTATCTACCCCTTCGTAAATAAAGTCTCAATGGAAAATTATTTTTCATACTCCAGTTATCCTAGCTATCAAATCTGGTCAGAGTGAAGCCAGATGAGTTGTTGAAACTGATTATGTACTTTGTATTTTCATGATAATATAATAGAGGCTATTGACCGACAAATTTTTTTTGTATAGAGTCACATCAACATTGAACTATCATGTGTCATCCATGTGGCTCCTAATTGGCCCACATGGAACAACCATGTAAACATAAATGTCAGGTCCACATCATCACAATACTACCAAGTGGCATTCATGTGTAGTCCACATGGCTCTAGCATGCCATCACAAAGCAGGTCCACATCACCTCATGTCTCTATGCGGCATCGATGTGGTGACTGCCAAGTCCCTATGGCACTTGCCATGTCAACCTTGGCATGTGGGCCCCATCATGATTTCCCCTTTATGTTTTGTGAAGTTCTTATGTTATATTCGACTCACTCCAAATCCAATATTAGAATGCAACACCAACTATTGAAACCCCTAGACCTTTGGTTCTCTGGATTCACCTCTCATGTAATGTATCTAGTGCAGGACCCACCAGATGATATTCAGTTAACCCTGAATCTAGAAGTTCATAATTGTTTGTGCCCTCATCACTTCCAAATCCTCATATTACTGGATCAACCTCCCTTCAAAATCATCTAGTCCACAATGTATTCCATCCTTTGCATATGGGAGTTCCCCTATGATGCTCCCGAATCCTGAATGCTCAGATTCAACCCATCATTCAAAAGTGATCTGGTTGTAGCTGTGGATTTGAAGAAATGGTGTATCAAATCCAATATCATTTACAACTTGGTTGCAACCTATAAATATGCCCACAATAATTTTGTTTATAAATTAAACATAAAACTAAAATTCCATGTAACCAATGGAGAAATGAACCATGAGATACATGATAGGAAATGAAGAACACAAAAAGAAACCAAAATACAAGAGAATGGAAACAAATCCTCTTTATTAGTTGTTGTAGAAGATATAATAGTTGAATTTAAAGATGCTTGAGGGATTTTTGGTGAGAAATAATTCTCTCAAAATCTCCAAGAGAATGTTCCTTCAATCCAAATTCAAGGAACTTCTTTCTCAAAGAAGCCAAAAACAATTCTCAAGATGATGAATTCTCATTGCAAGATGATGCTATTATACACACAATTTTGCTAGCTTAAACTTACTCTCACTTATTTTCCTTTCTGGCTCACATCCTATGATATTTATAATATTTAAATCTTACATGGCTCCCCTTGGCCCATTAATGATATTAATATGGGTAGAAGACATTAGGATTCCTTTGAAGGCTTCATAACTTCCCACTTAAGTATGTAATGGCTTGAAAATGGGTTTATGAAGCTTGCCTTGTCAAAGAAATTCAACCCATTCAATGTGATGTAGTCCAAAAGATGTTGAGTTGTCACTTTGGCAGATCCACATGGCTATCTAATAAGTAATCGTAAGGTTCCATGCAAAACTACTTTATTGTGCTTGCACGGTTTGATTTTTTAAATGAACCTTTAGAAAACCTTTAATTTTTTGGGTTCCATGATGCTTCAAATGATAATTGATACACTTGTACATATTTCTTTCTAACATTGAGTGTATCTTGATTTGTAAAATTGTGTGTATGATTTTTCCATGATAACAATTGCCTCCTACTGTATGAGGTTAGGAGAAAGCGTATAGCCAAAAGACATTAAGGTTTGTTGTGACTATCGAAGGGTCTTGCCAACTTCTTGAGAGAGAGTGCCTTGTGAGGAAAGGATTGAGTGAATCCTGCTGAAGAAATAAAACAACACCATGCTGATATAGAATTTTTATACAAAAGTGTTAATACGAGGAGGAAATGTCCCATGCTCACGATCATGACTTTGACTGTCATATTACAAGTACACAAGAAAAGTTATTATCAATTGATGATAGATAATTTGATGTACTATATGTTGAAGTTGATGATTGTTTTGGCCTTGGGGGTGTCTTTGAAAAAGGGAATCTATGGGTGTCCCCATGCATGAGGTGAATCACATCATTGAAGGGAGTATAATATTGATGCATTAGTTGTCAACCAAATGAAATAATTGTAACTATTTCAATGTAAGATGCACAACTGATGTGGAAACTAGGATGGTGTAGAGCATTAGAGGGGCCGATGACATAAATGGGTGATAATGTGCATTAGAAGGTTTCATGACATCAGTGGGTGATAATTTTTTTGATTGGTCAACCTGAGGTTAACCAGTGATGGGGGGAACAACCAAGGTGTTGCTTCAATTTTGGAAAGTGAGTGTTGATGTTGACAGAAAGGAAGCAACAACTATCTAGAAAAAAGAGGTTATAGATATATACTTGATGTTTATACATGTACTGTAATATGTAGTGTGTTGTAAAGGCACAATAAATGAGGTTGAAAGTGTAGAGGGTGCATTAGAACTGCCTAAGGTTGGAGTGTAGATGCAAGTGTTAGAAGTCAAAGTAAAACTTGGGTGGATAGGTCCTTGGAGTCGAGAGAACATGGAGGCAGGTATAAATGATTGATCACATTGGTAATGATGGGTTAGCCTCCATATTATGATTTGATGGGAAGGATATGGGTGATACAACATGCAATAAGAATGAGCAAATAGTATGCATGTGAGGTGAGATCTAACCAAGCGTAACTAAGAAATGCAACCATGTAGTAGACATAAAAAAAGTGGGTGAGGATTTGTTTCGAAAATAGTAGTTTTACACTGTCTAGAATAATTTAAAAGTGGTTTGGGTTGTACAAATTAGGATGTAGGTGCCCAAGGTCTGCGGTGGCCTATGTGATTATGCAAGAGGGTAATTGCAGAGGGTGGGGACCTGTTTGACTAGTCTTGGTGCATGGTAAATGAAATGGGGTGACTGTTGATGGTCCCTTGTATCACAACAATAATGTTGCAACACCCAAGGGTCTTAGCTTTAATTGTTAATTAGGGATTGGTACAAACATACCAGGGGTGAAAACTATGTGCACAATAAGCACTCTCCCTTTATCTTGTTAACTTTGATAACGGTGGAAGTACTGAGATGAGATTTAGTTATCTATATACCATTCCATTTGTTCTATGTTATAGGAAAAACATGAAATTGCGGGAAATGAAAGACAATAAGAAAACCCATGCTAAGTAGAATTAAAGGAGTAAAAACATATTGACTATGATCAAAATGAAAGCATATCTAATCTACTATGAAAACAAAGAAAAATCACAAGTGAAATAAAACTTGTAAATAACAAAGCTTAATTCTAGAGGAAAAAGATAATTTCTGCAAAAAAATTAATCAAATTGTCTACTTGGTATCTTTCCTTGAAAATTACATATTTAGGGATATATGTAACTTCTAACAAAATAAATAAGGTGTATCATGAGTTAGATGCAAGTTTGGATAGGTTTCAGAAGGAAAGCACAAACCACTCTAGGAGTCTCTATTTTCCTACAAGAAATAGTCTAGCGATTAGTAAATGTGCTAAGGATGAGGTTCAAAAGAAAAATGATGCTAATGAAGGCTAGGAAATTATAAAGAACTAACATCCACATCATGATATCAATGGTAGAAGGATTTATTTAGCAAATTTTATGATTTTAGAGTCTCCTTTAGCCACAAAAGAAGGGGACTACATAATCACAACAAAAAAATATCAACAATTAAAATAAACTCAAATTTATAAACAGAGGTTATAAATGAATAATATAATTACTACAAAATCTATGATCTAGTGCTCAAATGTTGTGCAACGAAATAATTTTAAGAAATAAGACAATTGACCCTGCATAAAACAATACTTAGAAATAAATTGTAGAAATGAACAAGTGCATAAAGAATAATGATACACTAGGTGTATTGACCACCTAGGGTGGGCCCTAACCCAAGGAAGCTCAAATACCTGAAGAAGAAATAGAGTAAGAGCTAAAACCATTGTTGTCTTCTATTAATTGAATAATTTTTGATATAGAGTGAAAAGTTGCAAAGCTTGGAAACTATAATTTCTACATCGTTATCCTCTTACTTATACTCACTGCTTACTTCCTAATGTACTAATTTATCCCTCTACAAAATAAATGAGGGGAATCCTCCTTGAAAGGAGGACTTCCTTCACTTCAAAACTCCTAGAAAACAGGATCATTCTCAGTGAGTGACCTCACAGCTACAAGGAGGATTATTTATTGCTCCAACCTAGCCAAGTTTTAATATTTTGTATCAAGGGACAGGTCCCATGAATCACTTTGAATGGACATCTTTGTAATATGTGAAAAATATTCTCAATATCCTACACAATAATCACATTAGGCACATAAAACATGATAAATCTCTTTAACATCCTTAAGAACTCATTTAAGCTAAGAAAATATTATTAAGTGTAAAAAGGAAGGTATAATATATATTTTATGTGCATAGGAAATGTTATATAGGCCTTATATTTTACCTAATTGGGAGACCCATCATACCCCGTACTAAAACATTTTCTCATCCTCTGAGAAACCTATTCTTCCTCTTTCCTTTATTTTTCCTCCTTCAATTCCTTGATGATATGTTTAATGTTCCATGTTGTGTTGGAGGTGGCTATGCCTGCTAAATAGAAACCTGCATTTTCTTCAATTCACTACCGCTCCTTTAACTTTTCTTATTGACTTTGATATTACTAAAGTTATAACTTCAGAGGTGGAATGAATGTATGTCCAATCCATTGGACTCCAAGCCTGTAAATGATTTTCTTATACAATGGGGTTTTGGAAAGTGTAGCTTGCGACCTATTAGGGGAAAGGTATTCTCTAACCTTCATGTGGTGAGGTATTGCTTGCCATTTCCTTTGGAAATCATGTGAGCTCTCTTCTTCAAATATCCTAAAAGTATCCTCAAAGTGGAGTATGGCCTTCGCTTTCCTATTTTTTTAGAATTCCACCACTTCAGCATCCTATGCTATGAGTTCATGGGTGGAATTGACAATAGGTGGATTGGGATGTTCTAGCCTAATCCAAAGTTTTTCCATCGACTTTGCATCCATGGTTCGTTTCATTTATTCAACCCTAAACTCTTCATCCCCTAGCTAAGATGTTAGGAACTTTAGCTATGCATCACCAAAATATGGATTTGGGTCACACATGGTCATATCTAGAAGCACAAGTTTGTGAATGAAAAATTCAACAATATTGGCCTTATCTTTTGTGCTACATTGAAGGAAAAAGTTGATGAAGTCCTTCACATATTGTAGAGGGAGATATTCTCTTTATGCAAGGATTTTTATTTGAATTTCCACCATTTTTCCATTAGGAATAAGGAGTAGGTTTTGATGGTTTCCTACCATTCACTACTTTTAAGGAAATATATTTTGTGGTGCCAAAATTTCTTCCAAGGTTTATAACCTGTGTTTTCTTCTCCTGCAACAATATTTGGGTCTAATGCAGTTATACTCTTAGCTACCTCTTTTTTCTTTCTAGTTGATACCTTCTATTTCTTTCATCAAATATGAGGAGTGTATTTTCATCTCTCATATTCTTCACTTCATCTTCCATATTTCTCATATCCACAACTCCTTTGGATTCTACAATCTTCTTACATTAGTGGGTCTCAACCTTCTCTTGTTCTACTATCAGGAAAAGTTACAGTGTATGTGTATAGGGAGTATTTTCCCTCCCTAAATCCAATAATAGAAGGAGGTGGCTCTACTTTCAACTAGTTGTCTTGCTGCTTGTAATCTTATAGGTTTCTCATGTAGTAGGTCAACCTATTCATGTAGCTCTGCTGGATGCTCCTTTAGCAATGTAGTATACTCCTATAGTTTAGCATTTTGTCCTTCTAATTGGACTTCAAACCTCATTTCCTCAAGAAGGATTTGCGTTTTTTATGCTTACACCTCTGGTGCCTTTAAGTTACACCCATTTGCATCCAAAATCTCTTTTTTTTCTCATCTAGGGGTCTCTTAAACCATAATAAGAGTTGGAGAAGATGGCCTAGGCATTCTAGTGTATCATTTTCTCTTCTTGGTGTAAGTATAATATTAGGTAGATCAAATTATCCTTGGTTTTATGGGGGTTATAAGTGCTACTAAGGTGAATACAATTTCAATTTCTTCCTTTTCTAGGGGTTCTTCTCCTTCTTTTTGCGCTACAAGGATTTATGTTTCCTTTTTCTTCCTCTTTTTAGTTGACATTTTTTGTGGTTTCTCATCTTTTCCTGAGACTCTCCTAGTTCTACTTAAGGATATGTCGTCTTTATCTAAATATTTATTTGAGGGTTTTCAGTTTCAAACTGGTGTTCTTCCAACTTTGTTTCTACCAACTCTAACTCAACCAACTCTGTTTAAGGGTATTTCAATTTATCCTAGGCCTCTTAGAAGGCCTCTTTATCCGTGTCAACAAAGTCTACCCATGGAATAGGGAACTAAAGTTGTTGCAATGAAACCATGCCTATTAATCTAATTACACCATGATAGGCTAGATAATTATATTTCCGCTCCTCCACTTTGGTACTCATCTTTTCTAGGAATTGGAGGAAAAAATGTGGGATACTTAGCTTCTCATCAATAAGCAGGTCAACTTGAAATATTAATTGATAAAGGAGCATTAATTGATAAAAATATATTATGCATAGTATTCCTTAGGAGGAAATATACTTGAAGATATGATATGCTCTTTCATCCTAGGATTGTGGTAGGGTTTTTCTTATGATCTCATTTTTGTTTTCATTTGATTGCTCACCGGGGATGAAAGATCCTCTTTTTCCATTGATTGCTTCATGTCTTTCCTCTTTACTCCATTAAATTATAGTTTGAAGGGTAGTTGATGTATTCTTGAAAATTACTTGTGGGGGGGGGGGGGTGTGAATCAATAATTTTAATTTCGATTTTTTTCTCAACATATTTTTCTTCTTATGCATCTAATGTATTATGTATATGTTTAATTATTAATGGCTTCCTTTTGTAGTTATGAGAGAGAAAGGCATTTGCATATATACTTATTCAGAATTCAATATCATTCACACAACATTCAACAAAGAACACATGGATACACCAGATATAAGTGGAAACTTATAAGGGAGAAAACCATGAATTTTTGGTTGAAAGTGATGTAAAGGCAAGCTCCTACTTCCCAATTATATCAATTTTTTGTAGGCTCCAACCTAATAGAGGTTCCTGCCTCAAGGAAGATCCAACTCCCATAAAGTTTTTTATAGGCTAAAACCCACAGGAGGCTCCTACCTTAACAAAATACGACTTATTCTTTATCAAGCTACAACTTGGAATAATACTACAATCTCCCAATCATAAAACAAAGTCAAGTTTTCTAGTTACCTGATATCAATTTCTTCCCTCAAGTTTGTTGCACATATTCTCGATTCTCTTCTTCAATTTCGTTCCTTTTCTGCTACTTTCCTCTTCTTCTCCTGACCATAATGCTACTCATGAATCCTCTCATACAAACTTCTTCACCTCAAAATGTTCTTTTCTCATTCAACAATGTATCTTTTATAAGTATAACTTATTGAATGTTTGTATTCTATGTAAGAATACAAAATGAGGAGTTGTCTCTTGGTCTTCTAAGGCTATTTACAATCTACTTGTTCATTTTAAAATTTGAAATCAAAATTTTGTAATATAAAATAGAGCTGCAATAATATAGGCCAACAACAATGATTGCAAAAGAAAAAATTGAAAACTTTTCAAATTTGTACTAGTTACATGTTTCAGATTTGTACCAACTATATGTTAATTCCTTTAAGTTTAATAAATACATACATTTTTAGCTTAGATAATGTGTCATTTTCCATTTTTATTGTACACCATAGATCAATATAATCAATAAACATGTTTAACAACTCTATTCTATTCTATTGAGGAGAATGGAGCATACTACACTCTGATGAAGTTCCACTACTGCACATAGGGTAGAGAAGAGCACACTATCATCAGGTGAGGTGAGTTAGGCTATATATAAGTGGGCCATATCTGAGTGAGCCATATCGTCGTTTCCCCTTCCCATCCAATGAGGACTAGTCAAAGGCCCCATACTTTCTCATTTGACATTTTGCCATAGTCAAACCTATTTTTGATGGATTCGATGAATTGAATCACATTCCTCCTCATCAGGGATCTAAAATGGAGATTCTTCTTAAGATACTAAGTCTAGCCTTCACAATGATCAACATAATTAATAATTATTGACCTTTGCACTTAACATATTTATCAGCCTTTCCATTCCAAACAATATTAAAACAATAACAATGCAGTGATAAACATAAATTATCCTTAACACAATAAACATAGCCATTTGACATCAATGCCTACATTTTTAACATCCTCCCCCTTTGGCATTGATGGAAACACTTGCTCCTTCTCCTCTTTTTCCTCTGCCTCGATACATGTGCTTACCTTCCCCTTTCACATCAATGTCAAGGGTTTTAAGACACATAAAAACTTTAATACATGAGATGTCTAGTGTCCATCAACTTAGTTGTTCACATGAAATATTTAAAGCAATTAGTATAACACAAATTTTATAGATTAGGACATAAAACCCTTAATTCAATGTATCAACAATACATATCAAGGCTTCAGTGTATTTAACTTTTCATTTGACTTTGTCATCTTTACGAGAGGAAAGATATGAAATAACTGCAAAAATGCTCTTTGCAAACACTTTCCATAATATGTAAATGCTATCTGTGCTCTCCAACACTGCCAACTAAGCATTAAACATTGTAAATATATATGAATAAAAATTGCAATAAGCATTGAAAGTTGTAAGCATATATAGATAAAAGACATTGACCATCAATCAAGCATTGGACACTAGTATAGATGAACAATCGTATTTATTGAAATTAATGAACACTATCCATATAACATTGGTTATATTGATACTATCCATATAACGATACCCATATATATTGTATTCATATAGCGCTATCGATACATATATTAATCCAACATTCAAATATATTGTATCCAACACTCATTAAGGAGGCCATCCATATAACACCATCCATCCATATTATAATAACATTGTCCACCTATTTTAAAATAACATTGTATATAACGTTGTTCATCGTTATAAAATGATTTTCATTCATACATAATTTTTTCCACACATATTTATTAATCCAATGCTCAAATAATAGGCAGTGTTCAAGGTAATATTGCAAGTACTTTACAAAAAAATGTTCCAGGTATTCCAAAGTCCATATGTCCAAAACGCTAATTAAGGCACAAAAACATACTCTATCTGTACATCAACAATTAAAATAGAGCAAATATATTCTATAATCTCAATAGTGCAATCACAATATGTTGTATGGAAGAATCAAACATGGAGGAATGCATTGGAGGAGGAATCACACATTGGATAAATCACACAGAAGAACACATGGAGGAATGCATTGTATAAACACATGGATATATAATATGCATTGGGTGAATGCCATTGGATAAACACATTGCATAAACTAATGGACATATAATACACATTGGATAAATATATTAGGTAAATTCCATTAGATAAAACATTGGATAAAATAATACATTCCAACAATAAAGTATGCACTCCAACATTCAAATATATATATTAAATAATGAATGCTGGTATTAACTTTGTTGATTCATACTTGGTGCTAATAAGTTCCAACTCAATGTGTACATATTAATCTGATAGCAGCAAAAGCCATATTAAATATTGGGCAATGATATTACATTCATTATACTCCAAGAGGAATAATGTTTCTCCAGGAAGAATAATGTTGCTCTAGGAAGAATAAGATAATGCTACTCCAATGTCTATTTTGCACCATAAATAACTATATACATTATTCCAAGCTTTCTCCAAATCAAATCATTAAAATAAAATACCAACAATGCAACTCCAGTGCTAGGATGAACGAGTGCCAATGTTGTATATGTTTGTGGTAATGTTGCTCTAAAGAGAGGATATGTTTAACAAGGGAAACTGTGAAAGTGGCAGTCCATGCTGACATGCCTAGGTTATAATATCATATACCCAAGCAAAATAAGCAAGATACTTTAATGACATCCAAGTTATATAGAGGCAGCAAAAATGCAGTTTCCTTCCCAATGCGGGGAAGTAGCTTTTGCGGGAGATCCCCATTGTTGTGACCCGTGCCATGCTGGATTGATCAAGGGCTGATGTATGATCTTCGTTTCAACATTGTAGGATCTAGGCATGTTTCTTGTTTGTACTATCAATTTACCTTCCTCTGCTTGAGGCCGGCTTGCTAAAACTTAGTATGAGTTTGAAACAATGGTAAAAAAGTAAAGTCGAGTATAAACAGGGTGAAATGCAAGGAAGTATATTATATATTACTCACAGTCAAGCTTGGAAATCAAGTTAGGAAGGTATAAAACAAAGTGAAAGTTGATCAAATATAATAGAATGAATAAATTAATAAAACACAACAGAGGAGGTACTTGTCTTTCAAGCTTCATATAATATCTGGGTTACACGTGTAATGCATGAAAAATATAAGTGTATGTACATATATTGAATCGTTATTTTTTATGCGTATTTTTTAAATGAATTAAACGTATAATATGAAATAACATGCAAATCAAATAATAGAACACTTGTCAGTGTTCATTCATTCTTGGTGGATATGAGTCGACAGCGAGGATGTTTTCCAGCCCCTCACCTTGATTAGGTGATATGAGATGATAGCAAGAATGACCAAGGTTTAGGTCTCGAAAATTGGAATTTTTCTTATTTAGGCAATACAACAACTTGATGAAGCATTTTTTGAGATGGCCTAAGGGGTGTTAGTTCTAGGGATTTTATCCTAGCTTGGATTCAATTAATTTTCTTTCTATTTTGACCTTGTAGTAAGCCTACTTCGCGTGGTCTTTCGCCATTGTTTAGTGCTAGGGGAAGGTTGTTGGGTTCTACTTTTGGGTTGGTATAGTATTATCCAAATGCAAGAATGCAGAAGCACTTTCCATGCCAATGTCACCTTGTGAAGTGTTGTTCAACAATAGACATGGAGGAGAAATAGGATTCATATAATCGTTTATGCATTTTGGAATTAGAATGTTTTGAGCAGATTAAAGAATCATTTTTTTATAACTTCAATTGGACATTCTACCAATATTAATGATCAAATTTATGGGGTAGGGATTTGTATCAATCCATGTGTAATCAGATGTAGTACCCACAAAGCGTTTAACAAAGCCCTCGAGAGATTATAAGGTTGGTGTTTAAAATAGTCATAGGATGTTGAGATTCAAAGTTAAATGCAAATCTACTACAATGGATAATGGAAGGCTATTTAAGGCAACCAATTGCTTGAAACATGTGATGTTATAGTGAGTGTTATGCAACCCTTTATTAATATGGAGACTCGAGCTCCTTTCTAAATTTAAGTCTTACAATATAGACTAAATCCTAATGTCTTACAATATAAATTAAATCCTAATGCAAAAAGGATGCAAACTAAATTAGTAAATGACAGCTGCTCTATTAGTGGAGGATACTCAAGAACTGGATGACTCAAGAACCTGTGGGAAATAACGCAGTGTATCGATGGTTACTTGCAGTAAGTCAATTGGCCTGAATTATTACAAATTCCTTTTTTTAGTATGAATTACTATGAATGCATATTCTGGCCCTGCTAAGCTATTGCTAAAGCACTCTACATTGAAGCTAAGATAATACTGACAACATAGGGCTAATATAAGTGTGATTAGAAAGATTAGCCAAATCTGGACTTACTTAACAAAAATAGAGAACTTCTACCATTTTAAGTCATCGACACCTGGAAAAATAAATAACCTTCTTATAGTGCATCAGCTCCAATGTCCATCTTTGCTTCTCACAAGCATCCGCACCTAGCCACTTGAACTCCCATAGAAAAAAATGCAACAAATATTGCATGACTTCCAGAGTGTTCCCTAATTACTCAGGATGCCTTTTTCAGCTTTAATTTTACGATAAATGAGCACACCCTTAATTTTTACGATAAATGTGCACACAATTCCTTCCATTTCCATGATGAATGTTACAATGGAGAATCTTTCACATAGAATTTTCATAGAAAGTCTGAGATGAAGTCAAGGAAAAAAAAAAATATAAACACTTCAATTTCATTCTTCGAATAATTTGCTAATTATTAGACCGTTTAGAGTCTTTTCTTTTTAATAAAACCCAAGACTCTCATGATTTATTGAGGTAGATGCTATACACCACATATTTTGCTAATTTTCCTACATTTAAAGTTTTTATTTTGAAAACTCCTAAAATATTGTATAACTCGATTTACGCTGGCAAAGGCTAAACATTTTAAACTTATACTCTGCATATTTTTCTAATTGGATGTAAGTAGACAGTGTACATAATCATATTATTCAATTGGCTCTTGGTTACTCAATAATTGAAGGTATATGTGGCTCCTGAGAATGCTTATAAATGAAATTGAGAAAAACACAATGTAAGGTTAATTACCCAAATTGGTTGTAAGAAGACAGTGTACACAAACATGTTATTCAATTGCCTTTTGGTTACTCAACACATGAAGCTATATGTGGCTCCAGAGAATGCTTATAAATGAAAGAGAGAAAAACGAAATGTAAGCTTAATTACCCAAACATCAATGGATGCCAAGATCTAGGTAGTCAGAATTTGCCTCTTAAAAATCAATTGAAATATTTTCTCAATTTGGAAAGAGTATAAATGTTTTATCTGAGACAAATGAATGCATACCTGCAAGGGTTGTAGAGGGAGACCGATTCAGACATTTTTGGTGTATGCTTGTGGCAGAAGAGGGAAACTTTGCAATGGTGGGAATGTTGGATGTTGGATGTTGTAGGTGGTGCCCATGTTGTGCTGAGCATCAATGGGCAACAATGTTGGAAGCTGGATGTTGTAGGTGGTGCCCATGCTCCACTGAGCATCAACAGGAAACAAGCTTATGAATTGTTATGGATGTCTATACACATCGACTTGAAAAACAACTTAGATGGGAAACCTAACCAACTGATCTTTCCAGACCGCTTGTGCATGTCTTCTTATTGGTCTCGAATCTGAAGGTGTACTCTAGTGAATGAAAAGGAACCACTTAAATGCAAAGGATCTGCAGAAACTAAGCGAGTGAAGCTATCAAACTGGAATAGATTATGCTAGCTTCCCTTCTACAAAATCTTACCTTTTGTATTGTTTGCAGCATAAGATTTTATTTGAGTTTTTTTAGCCTACCCATCTTAGTTATACCAAAAAATCAAGGTACACATGGAAGGAGAAGTCTCCAACATTTGGCATGAACAACATGTGGTACCAGTGCTAAACAAGACGTCTGATATCAAAAATATGTGTGCAAGTGAATATAACTCAGACTCTAGATAAAATATAGATTGTCACAACATTTTCATTGCATAAGCTAAGCCTGCAATAAGAGGTCCATTTTTTCTAAGCCTAAAACTGCCGAAAACTTTCGTTAATATTCTCGTCAATGAAAATAGCCATATAAAAGTTTGAATAAATGGTGATTAAGCCAAAAAAAAATCAGTCAACGACTCAATTAATTACGAGTCAATGATCTACCGATCACTATAGTCTTGCTGAGGTAGGGAATAATAATTACATTTTCCTAACGTTCTGCTGGAACAAACCAACAGATTTTCCATGTTTCAATAATCTAATGAGTGCATATGATTTTATAGGCTACCATCGTTGTTGAAATTGATAACATCTTAATGTTGCTACATTTGACAATATATGAAAAATAATAGTTTGATAATATATGAACGTTATGAATAATAATAAAAGATGATTTTGTCATAAAGAAGTATGTTATCATTGTTAAACTGTGAATGAATTTCAATGTTGTTGAAATGAATTCCAATAGCCACCATATGCATGCTCGAATAAGGAAACCATAATGACACATTGAATTCCAATTGAAACTATATGACAATAACGCTCCTCCTCATATGAATATCAGTTCTAAAAATTTAAAAATGTTTCTTCAATAAATAAATAATAATTTTCTAAATAATACCATTTGAATCTAGCATTCAATAGTGTTCACATATCTATTGAATGATCTCCATATATGCAACACTCCATAGTATATTATTCCAACATTGTCCATAAGTAGAGAACATTAATTTCAATGTAACACCCAATATGATAGTTAAGGATAAATGAACTATACATTATTCAAATATTATTTGTCGATATAATTAAATTTGTCCTTCAATTAAATTAGGAATTAAATTTAAATTCTATTCTCATAGCAACTTGTGATAGTTAATTAAGTTAATTTGACTTAGTTGGCTCACTAAATTTGAGTTTGAATTCTATCTAGAGCCTTGTAGAGTGATCCCTAAATTTTAGGGGTCCAATTTGAGTTCTTTTAAGTTGTAATTAATTAACTCAATCTAACTTAGTTATAGTCAGTTAAACTAGTTTAAATTTTTGGAGTAACTAGTAGGAGGTCTAGTAGTGGGGACAAGCACTGGTGCAGCTTCACTGGCCCACCAGTTAACTAAAGATTCACTCATAAATAACTCATGGATGTTAGTTCAAAGGAAGACCCAGTTGATATTAGATTTCAGGGAGAGTGTACTATCAGTTGTATAATTTTTTGAGTTGTACAGATGGTGCATGAAATCAATAGAAGGCCTATGGGTGGATTGCATAGTTATGGAGTGAGGATTTCACAATTAAATATGGGATAATTCCCTCAGGAATTGCATAAGGAAGTAGGGGATTGGTAGGAAACAAAATTGGCTAAGTGTTTGCATGAGTTGGTTTGTGAAGTAGAGAGATAGATTTTACTTGTGCAAGAATTTTTCAGGGTTGAACAATCATTGTATTGTCCTCTCAGATATTCTCATTATTGAAATATAGATAGTCAGGGTTTTTATCAGTTTCTTTCCCTAGAAAAATATTGTGTTATGTGTGATTGACATTCTTCCTTTTCTGCTTATTATTTTCATCGATCAATTTTTGTTTCCGCGGATGAGTAGAGTAGATTCTTGTCTTATGTTTTAGCATATCACATAAGTTGTTGAATGTACAAGTAAAAATATACATGGTATCAGAGCTGAAGACATTATAGAATAGGAGAATTTGAGTTTGTTGTGCAAGTGAAATCAAATTTGTAGGTTCATACTTCAGAGTCAGCAATATGCCATTCTACAGTTTGAGACTTTAGTATGCTCTGGAGGGGAACTTGAATTACAAATCTTGGAAGGAGAGGATGAAGGTAGTGATAGAAGACAACAGGCTCAAGGAATTGATAGATCATGATTTTCTGAATCCTCCAGCATCTGATGCTAAAGATCTAGCTGAATGGACAAAATGTTTGGAAAAGGTGAGAAGGATTATCCTAGAAGGCGTTCGAGATCATATTGTCTCGAATCTCCATGGTAAGGAAACTTGATTTGCAATGTGAGAGGCATTGAAATACCTGTTTCAAAATAGCAGTGACCACAGGGAGCTGGCACTAAAGGAAAAACTTAGAAAGATCATGATGGTGAAGGAAGACTCTATTATGAAGTAATTGACCAAGTTCACCCAATGTTAGGATGAGCTTGGAAGAGTCAGGATTACTGTTTCCAAAAATGATATGGTGATTCTACCACTTCTAAGACTTCCCAAGAGATAGCACAGTTACCAGGACTGAGTTAATGGGAGGGAGAAGCTACCATAGTGGGAGTGATTATGGTCTAACTTGGTACAATAAGAGTTTTCGTGGAACACTAGAGATGGGACCTCATCAAAAGAAGTAGAAGAGGACTTTGTATTAGTCAGCAAAGAAAAGAAAGCCAAAGTAAATAACTCCCAAGGTGAGGAGGGTGGAAATAATAAGGACTTGTCGAACATCAAGTGTTTTCACTATCATGAGTATGGGCACTATGCCATGAATTTCCCACACAATAAAGCAAGCGAGAAGGAGTTTCCAGTAGTAGTAGTAGGTGAAGCTCTAGCTTCACAATTCAAATATGTATTCTCTCTCATTGCATGCATGTCCAGTACAGTAATGGGAAGCATGTGGTATCTCGATAGCGGTGCCTGGTTCCATGTGATGGGAATAGAGATCTCTTCAGTGACTTTGAGGAGAAAGACCTCAAGTAGAGAATAGAGTTTGGAGATGATGGGAGGTATAGTGTGACCAACATTAGTACAATTACCTTTTAGAGGGAGTCTGGATCCCCTCTCAGAATCACAGATGTGATGTATGTTCCAGGACTAAATAAGAATTATGTTTTCATCACGATATTAGAAGACCGTGGCTATGATGTGATTTTAGCAAAGGAAAGGTTTTCCTTAAACACATCACCACAGGACATGTGATTTAGATCAGTGTGCAAGTCAAGAACCTATATGCACTTTAGGTACAAGATGCATGTAAAGCCTTGAGGAGCAAGGAAAAGGTTAGAGACGTGTTCATTGAGAGGGAGCATAAATTTCCTCTCAACATGCATCCTAAGGAAGTTATGGAGTAGCCAGAATTAGGGAAGTAGAGAGGATATCAAGTGGAGACATCCACTCAAGAAGAGACCTCTAGTAGGAGGGAATTTCTAGCCAAGTGGGAAGAGGGAGCACATGCAACCATACCTCCAAGTGAGAGGTGGGGTGATGTGAAGTAATAGTCCCAAGAGTGAAAATATTTGGGCAAGGTCCATTGAGATGTTTTTTCTCATGGATCATTACGTTGCTACGGGAACCCACAGTACACAGTAGTAGGAGGATCAATGGCGGTTGATGCAGTCAAATGTCAAAGTGACAAAGACAGATACTAACAACAATCAGATACCGGGGAGCATAGTTAAGATTTGGTAGTAGTGCAAATGGCACAATGTAGAATCAAGAAAAGCACAAAGTTTTTAGTAGAGAGTGCAATAGTTAGTAGTAGTCAAAGAATTTGGTGACAGATGCATCATACCGATTGAGTTTGGATTCCTTTTCAATTTCAGAAATTGCAGTAGCAACCACACTAGAGAGAAGTGTTGGATGAAGAACATTCCAAAGGTACCAGATTGGGATAGAGCTGAATTCCTTTCCCATTGAGATGGAGTGTTGAAATTAGCAACAATAAATGCTAAAAATAACATCAAGAAAAATCCTAATTTAATTTGTCCTTGAATTAAATTAGGAATTAAATCGAAATTCTATTCTCATAGAAAATTGTAATAGTTAAATAAGTTAATTTGACATAGTTAGCTCAGTAAATTCGAGTTGGAATTATATCTAGAGTCATGTAGAGTGATCCCTAAATTTTAGGGGTCCATGTTGAGTTCTTTTGAGTTGTAATTAATTAACTCAGTCTAACTGAGTTATAGTCAGTTAAACTAGTCCAAACTATTGGAGTAACTAGTAGGAGGTCTACTAGTGGGGACAAGCACCAATGTGGCTTCACTGCTCCACCAATTCACTTAATATTCACTCATAAATAACTCATGCATGTCATATCAGAGGGAGAACCAATTGAGATTAGAGTTCAGGGACAATGTACTATCAGTTCTACAATTTTCCAAGTTGTACAAATGGTGCATGTAATCAGTAGAAGGCCTGTAGATGTATTGCGCAGTTATGGAGTGAGGATTTCCCAATTAAATATGGAATAATTCCCTCAAGAATTGCATAAGAAAGTAGGGGCTTGGAAGACAACACAATTGGCTAAGTGTTGGCCTGAGCTGGGTTTTTGAAGCATAGAGATAGATTATACCTGTGTAGGAATTGTTAGGGCTTCAACAAACATTGTATTTTCTTCTCAGATCTTCTAGTTAACGCAATATAGATAGTTGGGGGTTTTAGTAGTTACTTTCCCCATAAATATATTGTGTTATGTGTGATTGATATTCTTCCTTTTCAACTTATTGTCTTCATTGATCAATTTTGGTTTCAGCTGATGAGTAGAGTAGATTATTGTCTATGTTTTAGCATATCACATCAGATTTTGAATCTATAGTAAAAATATACAATATATTCCACCCCGAACACAACTGTTATATTCCTCTATATCAATAGGTTTTGTACTATAGCTCAGAGAAGCACATGGTATTAATATCAAGTAATGAGGAGTAATATAAAGTTGAGTATTCTAATGGATAGCATAGGAAATAGCACAAATAAATGAATGTACTGATGATATTTTTATCTAAGTTATTGTCATCTATATTTCTGTCTCCTTCTTTACCTTCTACCTTTGCCTCTATATAGTCTAACATTCCCACCGCATACCTGGCACATTATTCTTGTTCTTTTGTTCTCTTTTGTCCATTGAATTTTTTAATTTCTCTATTGTGATTAGAGGAACGTGGATGTTTTATTCTTAGGCCTTTATATTATTGATAGAGGTTTGTGCCAAAAGTATCTATCAAGGCCATTCAAAGTCTATTGGCATTTGATTGTGATTGATTCACAAAAAATGGATATGGATCTTTATTTTAAGGGTTTTGCCTCATTTGCTTCATTTTCATTTGTAGGATTTCAATGTATGTAGTTATTCAATACATCAATGTTGGTGATGTATATTTCAATGGAATGCGTTAGTGAAACTTTTGTTATCCCCTTTTTTCTATTTTCCACTGCATGTACTCTCCTTTGCAAGTGAAATGTCTTTGAAATATAACGGAGGCTTCATTGGGGGAGTGCTTCATTGGGGGAGCAATACCATACCATGTGCATTAATATTGGGGGATATATACTGAGGAAAAAATGACATAATATATTGAGCATATAATAGGGGGTAAAGGGTTTCTATATTGGTAGGTATAAAAGATGAAGCTCAAAGTTAATGAAAAAGTATAAAGGGGTATAAAAGATCTTAATGAAAAAATGGATACCTACAATATCTAGTGAAAGTAGGGGTTTTTTAAATTGGGAAGGTGTATTGGGTTCATATTGGTAGGGAGTTAAATAATGTGATTTTTGGAGGTATTTACTAATATGTAGTCAAAATATGGGTATTGTTTAATTTGCCATGAACACATGTGATATGTCATAGGTTCATTGAGTGAAGCCCCCGTGTGAAATAAAGAGTAGTATTTCTTTGAATTTTGCTTCACTATTAGCTTGATTTTTTGTATTAGCTTATTAACAACCATTTGCATTTAGATATTTATTTTCCCTTTTCAATTGTTTTTTTTTCTTCAATGATCTACACAAAACATTGTGTCAAAGATAGCCCTCTTCCAGATATATGGCAAATGGCCTCTACATACGATGCTTTTCCCTCTTTTGCAAATGAACTTCACATTAGAAGCCTCCTATTAGATGAGATCTTCATGAATTTATTCTACACTCAAATCATTATGTGACTATGGATCTTCGCCTGATAAAAAATTTTTATGTTCAACTACGTTGTAGAAGCACTTCAAGAAATTTCTTCTTTCCATGATAAATACTTCAAGTATCACTTTAATACTTCAAGCATTCACCATTTCTATACAAGATTAGGTAAAAAATATAGCATTCAAATATTTTCTCTCATAATACAAAGCTGAAGCATTTAGAGGAATCCATGTTATGAAACCAACTCAAGAAAAGATAGAAAAGATAGATCAACGCCTTAGAATTCAGCCTCTTCGAGGGGGCAACCTCCTTTACATTACATAAATGAACAATTATTGGATGATTCAAATGAAACGCCCTCCTCTCTATATATAGGAGTCTAAGGGGTCATAACATAATCAGAGCCTACATAACAATAATAATGTAAGGGCACAATAATAACAATAGTGGGCTTCTAAGGGTACATCAATATAATAAGTGGGTTGTACTAATAACAATAAGGGGTTACACTAGTAGTATAGGGGCCTAACATGCCCCTCTCCTTCAAAAAGTGTTGTCCTCAATGCTTGAGTAGTTCTTGATGCTTCGGTAGAAAATTATTGTCCTCCCATGTGGAATCTTTAGTGGATAAATTCTTCCACTTGATGAGATACTCTAAAATTGATCGATTTCGTAGTTGTCAGGTTCTTGTTTCTATGACTCCTCCAGGTTCCAATATGGTTTTTCCTCCCTCTTCAATTTCTGGAAATATTGTATGAATTGGGATCTTTTGCAACTTTTGAATAAGTGGCCATACTTCTTCTTCCTTCTTCCATTCATCCCTTGCTTCGTTTATCCAATCTAGTTGGATAATAGAATTAGCACAAAACAATGCTTCCACATCCTCATCCTTTCTTGAGAGTGCATCTGCAACAAAATTTTGCTTCCATTTTCTATAGATGATGTCAAAGTCATAACCCAACATATTTGTGACACATTTTTTCTATTCTTCTAAAGATAATAGTTGTTCTAAAAAGTATTTAAGACTATCATGATCCATTTTAACCTTGAAGAGTCTTCCCATTCGGTAAGGTCGCCATTTTTTAAGTGCATGTAGTATTGCCAACATTTCCTTCTCATAAATAGCTTGCTTGAGATGTAGCAGTAAAAATACCCAATCACC